>JAAGKR010007074.1:2500-37500 GCA_011419295.1 Clarias macrocephalus | reverse complement strand
CAAACACACACACACACTCGTGTCTGATACTTCACTCGACTTATCTAGTTGTTGATTTGTGGTGTTGTTGTGGTGTTGTTGTGGTGTTGTTGTGGTGTTGTTGAGTTGTACAGCTCTGTCCTGTTCTGTAACTCAGGCTGAGGATTAATGACAGAATTAAAGTTTTGTGGAAATGTGTAATGTTTATAATTGTGTGATTTTTCATTTATAAAATAATAAAAGAACACTTCTTCTGATCAGTGATTTATTACTGCTGCTGACGATTCAGCTTCAAACGAACCAAGAGCTGTGACCACACACACACACACACACACACGCACACACACACACACACACAGAACCACAACACTGGTTTCAATTTAGCCCGCGGCCGGAAAACACACTTCTGCGTTTATTTATTTGTGGGTAAAAGTGCTGAGTCGCCGCTGTTGGAGAATCTCTCATTACGGGGAGAGAGAGGAAACGTACACTTAAGTGTGTGTGTGTGTGTGTGTGTGTATGTGTGTGTGTGTATGGTCAATGGTTTGGCATATGCTTGGAATGTGCTACACAGTCAGTGACTTTGGATGGCGAAATAGAGGCCTGTGCATGTGCGTGTGTGTGTGTGTGTGTGTGTGTGTGCGTGTGTGCGTATGTGTGTGTGAACCTCCAAATTGAATAATAGGAGGTAAAGACCAGCACGAGGTAAAATTGAGTTACAGTCATTGTAGTTACCTTCCGGTCTAACTCCGCCCACAGTTGCTAGGGTCTCCGTAGCTACAAGTAGTATACGAGTCATTTAATGCATGCATAAATTTGCATCGTTCATTATTCATGTAGTTATGAATATACACCTAAGATAAAGAGCTTCATATGACCGTTGCCATGGTTATGAGATGACTCGATACAAAACTAGATGAACATTTGTCTATTCTAGTACGTGTTGGAGAGAAAGGGAAGAAGGGAAGGAGATATTTAGGGCAGGCAGGACGATCCAGAGCGAGCCAGGCTTCAACACTGTTCAAATTTAATAAAGTATGAGACAATTGTGGATTTCTACACGATCACACACAATGCGTCAGTACATACTGTACATGCTAACGTCTTCTTTGTTATATCTATGTACAAACTTTCAAATATATTGCAGTGTACAATATACAGTTGTAAGCGGTGAACAATCACATTCATATCTGCATAATTAAACATTTTATTAAAAATTTCATTATTAATTAAAGTTCAATTGTAATTGAGTTAAATGATTTTCACACTCATTATTAAGCAGAATGTAGAATAGCACTTGATCCAGCACTGAGTTATATCACACACACAATCCTGGTCTAAATCAGCGGCCCGGTTTGCTCTTGCTTGGTTCTGCTTCACACAGAGAAATATTCTAATGAACTAAATACAAGTTCAATTAAATTTTATTTTATATGTATAACGCTTTTAACAACGGTCATTGTCGCAAAGCAGCTCTACAGAGTCACAAGTAATTTAGAGAAATGAGTATGAAATGTGACAAAAAAACGAGATTGCCATAAGTCACATGAGAACATTGCTTCTGCTGGTTGGCTAAACCAGTCTGGGGCTGGAACAGTAAGAGGAATCCATGTTTTGTCCTGGTGAATACTCCACTGAAAGAATTGCAGGTAATTATCTGGCCAATAGACACCAAACATCACCACGGCAACAGAATTCTGAAAGGTCTTTAAGAAAACGTTAAGAAAGTCAGATCTGTGCTTCACAGAACAGAGGAGCGAATACCGAGCATGTGCAGCTACAGGAACTTGTACGCAAACATGCAAAGCCCATGGCTATGGGATCCGCTCAGACTCACAGGAAACTCCTTGTAGTCGGTCCAAATCGAGGTCGGATCACATTCCCACCGCAAATGAACTGTTTCAGAGTCCGTTTGGGACTGGACCAGGACCACATCCAGTAAAGGGTCTCGGTGCGGTTGTTTTGGTCCGCGCCTGGGTACGATCGCTGTTATGAGACCGGCCCAAACAAACCAGAGTTCCATTCAACTGGGCTAAAGCATAAGCTGTGTAAAAACCCTCAGTGACGTCACCCCAAGGTTTACTGAAGAGCGATTTTGAAGCTCAACTGTGGCAGCTCTGATTGTCACTGCATAAACCCTGGTTAATCCGTAAATGGGCAAATGGGCGGAGCAAACAGAGGCTTGGTTGGAACACTCCTACTTACCTCAGCTTAGCTGAAATGCTACCGTGGCTAACATTAATTTATAGGCTTACATTTCGTTGCATCTGATTGGACTCGGTCATCCGTCCCCTGCACGTCGTCCCGTATCAGTTCCTCTGGTTAGCTGATGTGATGCATAGCAGAGCGCTAGCAGTGTGACACCTTTAATACAGCTGTCACTCAAATCAGGCAGACCCCAATTATGCATGGTTTTATCCTGTAGCTAATTATAATGTTAAATGATGAGTTACATAAAAATTCACTCCCTGTAAAGTGACATGAATGGGAAGTTCAGCTATGGAGACCAAAAGTGTTATTTTATTTATTTTTTTACAAAGGCTATAAACATGTTTATTATTTATTTGGTAACATTTGTAAAGTTGGTGATTTTAGCATGGAGATCTCTGGGGACTGAGTCGCTTTTGGAGCCAGTGGTGATTTGAGGAACTGTATGTTTTGGCACGTGTTTATGGCTTTATTATTTCAGAACCAGAGTTTCGCCTTGGACTAAACAAAGCAAATAGAACGAGAATAAAAAAAATAAAGTCACTTCTCTGCATTAGTTTTCGATAAACTCCACCCCTGCATGCGTAATAAAAGTGTAACTACTGAATAAGCTGTAGTTACGCCTACAGTCTGAACACTGATGTGTGTAATTACAGTAAATCCTCACAGTCAAATGATTAGAAAAGGACAAACAACATGAGACAAGTTACACAGGGACAGGTGAAAGGGGTTAAAGCAAGAACCTGAATGCAGTAAATATAAAGTACAGTGGACATCACCGTTACTGAAGTGGAAAAAAAAAAAACTCAAAGCAGAAATGAGAGCTGTGAAGTAGAAGATCTTTGCCCGCAAGTTTCTCTTTGGTGAATAAATAAACTCTAACTCTGCTTTAACCAACCAAGAAGGGTTGCATTCCAAAAACAGCACAGTGTAGTGCACTTCCTTTTCCTCCCCTAACACACCTGCCTCCACTCAGCAGCTCGTTAACACACACTTCAGAAGTGAGGGTGTGTGTTAGCGTGAGCTTTTACTGTAGCTTCCTGCGCACACACACACATGCAGTATGGCCTTATAGACTGTTAATGACCTGATGAGCTGCATCAGGTATGTATGTGTGTTTGAACAGGACACACACACACACACCAACTAACATGTGCAGAACAGGATTGAGAAATATGATTAACCAACCAGGACACGTCACAATCCAAAAACAACAAATAGCGGAGAAGTTCTCTCTCTTCCCTGCAGCTCAAGTCGCCACTTTTCAGCACTCAGTCTGAAGCGAGAGCTGGCTGAGGAACGCCGCTTTCATCCTCAGCCAGGAAATCAGCCAAGCTCGAACGGACCGGTCCAGCCATACGAAAGCCATTAATGCAACACACACACACACACACACACACACACACACACACACACACACACACACACACACATATGGGAAACAGCATAGGGGGAATGCCTTCACGGATTTCACATCATATTTTATTAGAATATGAGGAGCGTTTGCTGTGTATAACTTGCAGGATGAGAATTGAATGTCTTTTTTAAAAAGAGTAGAATTAATTTATTTCAATCGTTCAAACACAGCTTTAGTACTTCATGCTCCTAATAAGGTTACAGATCCCACCCCTAATCCCACCCTCACAAATCGGAACATAGCTCCCACCTCCAATGCCAAATCCAACCAATCAGAAAGTAGTTCCAGGCCCTGATGCTACTGTAGCCAATTGGAAAATAGTTCCCACCCCAAGGCTATTGTAGAAACTATTTCCTGCCCTTGATGCTATTGTAACCAACTGTAAAGTATTTCCCACCTCTAATGTTATCGCCAGCAACCGGAAAGTAGTTCCACCCCAACAGGATCAGGGTTAAGGCATTGGTCCACTGATTTGAAGATCCCAGGTTCAAACCCCACCACTTCCAAGTTTCCACCACTTTCACTTTTGTTCTCATGAGCGAGGCCCTTAACCCTCCATTGCTCAGATGTATAATGAGATAAAAATGGAAGCTGCTGTGGATAAGGGCATCTGCCAATGCTGTAAATGTCTGCAATGCTACATAACCTTTAAGAAAGTAGTTATTGCCCCAATGCTAATGTAATCAATTGGAAAGCAGTTCCCACGCCTGTTGAAAAAAATTACAGAAAGTGTCCTGTCTGTAAAACCAGCATCCCCTTTAGATTACTAATGCTGTGTATTATGGGACATTTGGCATGAAAATGAAATGTTAAAACTCTCTACATATGATCATCTACGACCTATGAATAACGATGATTAGCCAATCAGAATTCAATATTGTAACGCGCTACTCACAAGATCATGAAGTTTGTGTAATTTTCTGCATTGTTCACATTTTCACAACGACCAGGAGAAGAGTTCAAGCACAGCTTTTAACATATTTCAAAAAGAAGAGAACTGAAGGTATGATACACACACACACACACACATCCTCTCAGCAGAGATGCGATGAACACCAAGGATTCAGTTTAATACGGGGGTTTGACTGACAGCTTTAATGATTATAAAAGACACATTTTTTTACACAATTTAAATGTTTCAGTCTCAATTTGAAGAAAAGGTTTTGTTTTATTAGACTTTGTTGCTTCACCTACATGGTTGGGTATAGTCGCCACTGCCCCCCCCCCCCCAATTTTTTTTTAACCAGTTTTCATAATACCATTGTAACCAGTTGTGAAGTACTGTAGTTCCCGCCCCAATGCTATTGTACTTACAGTAGTCTTATTAGATTTACTGTGGATTTAAGTCATATTTTAGTGTTATAAATGTATATATGTATAGTTATGTATATTCATTTTGTTCACATGATACAGGGAGACACCATGTACACAGCAGGAAACTGGAGCAGAGCTGTTATGCTTTACTGTAAATATTAATTTATATTTTCGTTTTTAAAACTGAATTGCGTCAAACTGATT
This sequence comes from Clarias macrocephalus, assembly GCA_011419295.1. Taxonomy (NCBI): domain Eukaryota; kingdom Metazoa; phylum Chordata; class Actinopteri; order Siluriformes; family Clariidae; genus Clarias; species Clarias macrocephalus. Next base: position 32,378 of record JAAGKR010007074.1, on the reverse strand, counting down.
TTCTGAAAACTAAGTTCAATAAAACACAATAAAAGTGGGTTTTAAATAATCAGATTCAGAATTAAAATATTGCAGGCTACAATCCGGGGAACTTACGCTAACATCTGTGGCTGCAAATGAACACTTGCCAGTCTCTAATAGGGAACAAAAGCGCTCCCCGTTCTGCTGTGGCTTTGGCAAAAACATCCGAGCCGCTCTCAAGGAAAACTCTCACCCTTTTACCCCTCCAGCAGAAACCATATAAAAGCAACACACTCCATGCTGCAGAGGGAATGAGGGAGAAAGAGAGAAAGGATGAAGAATTAAAGGAAAGGAAGAATGCTGCCTAAGCAGATGAGGAAATGTGTCCTGAGAAGCAGCTGACACAGGATGAAATGCTAGCGAGGAAATCAATCCTGTTATTAGGAGAAAAACTCGCTCAGTGCTCAGAAAAGTCAAGGATGCTGGGGCAAGAGAGGGTTTAGAGAATGACAAACTCTGTGCCATTTACAAGGCTACATAAACACTGCAGTCCTCATTTAAACAGGTTTATAGCAGTGACCTTCTGTTAAAACACACAGAGGCACTGAGCAGTAGGACTGGTAATGTCCCGGATATTTCCTCAAGCAGAGCGGACAAGTCAGGAGTCACACTTATAAAGTGATTCATTCAGAGTGACTTATAAATCACACCATCAAACACCAACATCCAACATTTAAAAACAGATATTCTCCATCAAACACCAACATTTACCACCAAACTACAGCGTTCTCCATGAAACACCTACATTCCCCACCAAACTACAGCGTTCTCCATCAAAAATCAACATTCAACACCAAACTACAGCGTTCTCCATCAAACATCAACATTCACCACCAAACTACAGTGTTCTCCATCAAACACTAACATTTGCCACCAAACTACAGCGTTCTCCATCAAACACCAACATTTACCACCAAACTACAGTGTTCTCCATCAAACACCTACATTCCCCACCAAACTACAGCGTTCTCCATCAAACGTCAACATTCACCACCAACCTACAGCGTTCTCCATCAAACATCAACATTCACCACCAAACTACAGCGTTCTCCATCAAAAATCAACATTCACCACCAAACTACAGTGTTCTCCATCAAACACTAACATTTGCCACCAAACTACAGCGTTCTCCATCAAACACCAACATTTACCACCAAACTACAGTGTTCTCCATCAAACACCTACATTCCCCACCAAACTACAGCGTTCTCCATCAAACGTCAACATTCACCACCAACCTACAGCGTTCTCCATCAAACATCAACATTCACCACCAAACTACAGCGTTCTCCATCAAAAATCAACATTCACCACCAAACTACAGTGTTCTCCATCAAACACTAACATTTGCCACCAAACTACAGCGTTCTCCATCAAACACCAACATTTACCACCAAACTACAGTGTTCTCCATCAAACACCTACATTCCCCACCAAACTACAGCGTTCTCCATCAAACGTCAACATTCACCACCAACCTACAGCGTTCTCCATCAAACATCAACATTCACCACCAAACTACAGCGTTCTCCATCAAAAATCAACATTCACCACCAAACTACAGTGTTCTCCATCAAACACTAACATTTGCCACCAAACTACAGCGTTCTCCATCAAACACCAACATTTACCACCAAACTACAGTGTTCTCCATCAAACACCTACATTCCCCACCAAACTACAGCGTTCTCCATCAAACGTCAACATTCACCACCAACCTACAGCGTTCTCCATCAAACATCAACATTCACCACCAAACTACAGCGTTCTCCATCAAAAATCAACATTCACCACCAAACTACAGTGTTCTCCATCAAACACTAACATTTGCCACCAAACTACAGCGTTCTCCATCAAACATCAACATTCACCACCAAACTACAGTGTTCTCCATCAAAAATCAACATTCACCACCAAACTACAGTGTTCTCCATCAAACACTAACATTCGCCACCAAACTACAGCGTTCTCCATCAAACACCAACATTTACCACCAAACTACAGTGTTCTCCATCAAACACCTACATTCCCCACCAAACAACAGTGTTCTCCATCAAACATCAACATCCACCACCAAACTACAGTGTTCTCCATCAAACATCAACATTCACCACCACACTACAGCGTTCTCCATCAAAAATCAACATTCGCCACCAAACTACAGCGTTCTCCATCAAATACCAACATTTACCACCAAACTACAGTGTTCTCCATCAAACACTAACATTCGCCACCAAACTACAGCGTTCTCCATCAAATACCAACATTCACCACCAAACTACAGCGTTCTCCATCAAACATCAACATTCACCACCAAACTACAGTGTTCTCCATCAAACATCAACATTCACCACCAAACTACAGCGTTCTCCATCAAACATCAACATTCACCACCAAACTACAGCATTCTCCATCAAACACTAACATTCGCCACCAAACTACAGTGTTCTCCATCAAAAATCAACATTCACCACCAAACTACAGTGTTCTCCATCAAACATCAACATTCACCACCAAACTACTGCGTTCTCCATCAAACATCAACATTCACCACCAAACTACAGTGTTCTCCATCAAACACTAACATTTGCCACCAAACTACAGTGTTCCCCATCAAACACCTACATTCCCCACCAAACTACAGTGTTCTCCATCAAACATCAACATTCACCACCAAACTACAGCGTTCTCCATCAAACACCAACATTCACCACGAAACTACAGCGTTCTCCATTCCACATCAAATGTTGGTGTTTATGGTGTTTAATAGAGAACATTAGCTTCAGCATCAGTGAGACTCGTAGTCGGTTGCTGATGTAAAATTCCTTAGCAGCTTTTCAGTGGTGTTTGTTTTGCTACTCCTCCCTCTATGGTGTTCCAAAAAGGCAGTATGGTCTTAAACACACCAGAGAGGAAGTGTGTGTGTGCCTGAGGCCTCGCGTCCTGAGTGTAATGAGACGGTAGCTGCAGCATCTGCGTAATTACACCGGGGAGACAGAGTTGTGCAACAAAACCCAAAGAAATGCTTCATAAAGACGACGCATCGCTCCGGCAGCATTTATAAAAACACCATGACTTTTTATCAAAGCTTCCTATGACACACACATCTGTCTGCAGCTGTGTGTTTACAGTATCATGCACACTTCCTGTTATTGGGCAAAGAATTGAAAAAACAAAAGACTAAAGCATTAAAGATCTGCCTCAAGTTATATAATGTCATATAAAGTACAATTTATTATGATAGAATATATTTCATATAAATTTTAAATCTTGCATCTTTTTTGCTTTTTTTAAATAAATGTAAGATTTTTAAAATATATATGAATAATAACTAAATAAAAACTAAACTCTTTTTTGACTTTCATTAATATTTTAACATTCTTTGGTTGAATTATATTAGTAAGTGTTTTTTTTATTATAATAATTTATATATTATTTATATATAAATTATTATAATAAAAAAAACACTTACTAATATAATTTTAAAACATTACTCATTATTTTATTACATACAGTATTTATATACTGTATGTAATAAAATAATGAGTAATTTTTTAAAAATAGTTTTACAAATAAAGAAAAAACACTTAAATACTTTAAGCTGACACTATAAGAATTAAGTCACCTATTTTATTATGAAATAAAACAAATAAAAATTTAATTAAATAAAGCCAAAAAATATATAGAGGGTTTTAATTTTTTTTTTATAAAATCATGGAAAGATATGGTTTGTTTCATTTATCAGTCAGCTCAGGACAATTTGTACAGTAATTATACAACACTGCAGATACCTAATTAGGAATAAGAAAATTTACTCTCTTTTTACGTATTTATTTATTTGTTTGTTTATTCTTTTTTAAAATTGTAACTGAATTATTAAATAAAACAAATATTTAATTTGACTGCAATAATTCAATTCGATTTTACATTAAATGTGGCAAAAATATTTGTAATTATGTTTCCTTTTCTTGTTGTTGTTGTTGTTGTTGTTGTTTCTCACTTCCTGTTTTGTGAAAGCTCAGCATGCACACCGGAGGAAGTGCTGAAAAATCGGCCGTGAGCGATGTTTTTTCCTCCTGCTGTTAGGGTCAAAGCCGGTTCCTCCAGGTGCATGACCGACTATGAAACACACACACACACACACACACACACACACACACACACACACACACACACACACACTCTCTCTCTCTAGTCTTTTCCAATCCACTGGTGTCTTGTGTATAAAATAGATGGTGTGTTTGAAGAGGCTTTTGGATGACCCGCCCACTAGAGCTGTAAAAACTAACAGCAGGGTTTTACAGTGTGAGAGAGAGAGAGAGAGAGAGAGAGAGAGAGAGAGAGAGAGAGAGAGACATTGGCGTGCTGAGCATTCTTGTGGTCAGAGAAAGGAAATGTCAGCCCACTGCACCGATCTGGTGGTCTGGACTATTAAAACTCACTCAGGAGGAAGGTGTGGGCACTGTACGTGTGTGTGTGTGTGTGTGTGTGTGTGTGTGTGTGTGTGTGTGTGTGTGTGTGTGTGTGTGTGTGCTCTGTACGTGTGTGTGTGTGTGTGTGTGTGTGTGTGTGTGTGTGTGTGTGTGTGTGACTGTATGTGACTGTACATGTGTGTATGTGTGTGCTGTATGTATTTGTGTGTGTGTGTGTGTGTGCACTGTACGTGTGTGTGTGTGTGTGTGTGTGTGTGCACTGTATGTGTGTGTATGTGACTGTACATGTGTGTATGTGTGTGCTGTATGTATGTGTGTGTGTGTGTGTGTGTGTGTGTGTAGGTGGTCTCTGTGTACCACATTTTGTAAGCTGCATTTTAGCAGTGCTAACATTTACTCAGCATGTGACTCAGAGATCCGTCAGGTCCATGCTGATTTTACAGGAACGATGTGTCACATGCTGCCTTTAAATCCGCACACTTGAGTCACATGATTCCTTAATTTCTGGACATTTTGCACTTAAATATCTACCTTGTCTTTCCCACTGCACTTCCTTTTTGAAATCTCTTCAAAAACATATGTACGATACAGCGGAACCTCGGCATATAAATTTTATCCGTTCGGGAGGCGGGTTCTTAAGCTGAAATTTCATATTGCAAAACGGATTTTCCTATAGGAAGTAATGTAAACACAGATAATCCGTTCCAGACACCCAAAGATATTACCAATATTACCAATTTCCAACAACAAAACTATCAAGACATTTAAATCTGAAATAAATAGACATTAAACCTCACTTAACCTCATTTTATTATTTATGATGAACGCATGATTAACTTTAGGTATGACTATGATGCTATGCCTTCACAAAATCTTGCACAAAATGCAAAAATACTCTCCCCAAAATCTGTAAACTCACTTCGCTTCGCTTTCCACTGACATGTTTTGACCGAAAGCTTAGCTGGCCTTCGCTTCGGTCACTCTCATGTCGAAAATGCTTCGCATGTGGAGGCAAAGCTCTTGCTAAATTTCAGTCCTTGAGATGAAAGTTCTTGAGGCTTCGTATGCCGAGGTACCGCTGTATATCCGTATCACTGAAATCCTCCTAAAACAGCTACCTAAAATCTGAGTGTGACCCGAGACCGGCGGCATTTCCAAGGTGCGAAATAAAAAAACCGTATACGATGAGATATGAATAAGACGATTACAAACTCCGCCCACTTGTATTTAACTCTGATATCTGAAAATAAATAAAAAATTGTACTAGCGAGTAAATAACTGCATTGTGAACATAAAGTTAAATCTAGTCTGTCTATCTGTACAGTCAGTTATATAACTACATCATACAGTAGCTACATCTGGCTGAATAGTACGTTGTTTGACTTTCATACCTTAAGATTTGACGTTTGCTCCTAAAGCTTATAAGAATAAACGAACCGAGGGAGTGAAAGAGAATAAAGTGCAGCGTCTGCACTCTGAGTGCCAAACGCCTCGTGTAGAAACCTGTCGAGTGTTAATTCTGTGTAAAATCACCTGCAAGCTTGTAAAATAAAGCTGATGAAAAGATAAACAGAGGGAAAAAAAGACAACACACATGAATACAGCAATATGTACGGAACACACCGTGGGCCAAACAGCTGAAGGAAGTTAGGAGTATTTCATCCAGAAAACATAGAGCAAAAAAAAAACAACACTTTTGTTTATCATCTACACATTCAGGAAGAAAGAAAAAAAATATTGGATTTCATAGACTTCTGGAAATTATTTTCATTCATGCCGCTATACTCTACAACTTTTAAAAAATTTTATTTATCACAATATTTGAAAGTACTAAAGTTTATTCAACTACAATAACCCTGTGTATAATATTGCAGGCTTACTACATGAACTAACATTAGATGTTTAGACAGGTCTCTGATATCAAAAGAAATCCTTTTAAACTCCGGAATAGAAATAAAATATCTTATCAAGTGAAAATATCTTGAATATAGTAAAATTTATCTACCTTCCCTAAAAGATTACAACAAACCAAATATAAGATTATTACATTTATTTCAAATTAAATTTTACTAAACGTTTAGGGAAATAAACTTTCGTGTTATTGGTAGATAAATTTGCTAGTTTTTAGCAATTTATTTCTTGAACTAATGCAAAATGATCTTGCTTACAACTTCAGCAACATTTGACTAGAAATAATCTTAATATTCTTATATTTGTTTTGTTGTGATCTTATTTTAAGAAATTATTAATAGATTTGGCTAGATTCAAGAAAATTTCACTTTCACTAAGATGTCATTTAGTGCAGTGGGTGAGGTTTAAACCCTCTGTTTAGATCCCCCCCTAATGCTCTAATGTGACCTCATATAAGAAGAGCCCCTCCTCCAACAGGGTGTTGCTCAGCTTCGCTCTTCTCTGGAGGGGTGTGGCTTGGGAGGAGCTCATTTACATAGACACTTAAAGAGGAGGAGTGTGCAGTATAAAGAAATGCCTGAATTGATGGTATTTCAGCTGGAACACTATCGCGCACACACACACACACACACACACACACACACACACACACACACACACACACACACACTTTAGGAGAGCTCTAAACCTGTGTTACCTAGTTAAAGACATAGTAGAATATGGGACCTTTAATATGTTTAAACCTTGTCATTATTCAGCATTAGCGGGTCATTGACAGTCGTCCTGATCACAGTGTTTTACAGGATTACTCTCTGATCTGAGGTTTTTCTTCCTCTACAAACTCTATAATTATTAGAAGTTTAAATCTCCGTCCTTCTCTCTCTCTCTCTCTCAGCACTTCTCTACAAATCTCCTAAAGCGCCCAAATTAAGACGTCGCTTTTGCCGCCAAAAACAAAACAAAGTGAGAAAACACACACACGGCCACATGCCGCTAAATCACGTCACACTAATTACAGTCCTGCGGAGAGGAGAAGAGGAGCTGCGGTGAAGACGGAGACAGAGATGTCAGCAGAATGTCTGGGGAATAGTTTTTTATTGAACACATGGAGCAAAGTTTTATATCAAAACACACACACACACACACACACACACACACACACACACACACATACTCATGATAGATCCTGGAAATTAAAAGAAAGAAAAATAAATGTTTGATTTAAATTCATTCTAAATGAATAACTCTCAATGAAATAGTCTGTGTGTATTTATTTATAAAAACCAAAATTAAAACATTTATCTTTAAACATCTGATTAAATAATCAAAGTAAACTGATTAACACGACATTAAAGGTGATGATTATGTACTGTACAGCCGGCCAGGTGGTGCTGGAGTGCGACCCCTAACATGCACCTGGTCACAGCATGTTACCCATCAGCCCCTGCTGGTCATCCTCACAGTCACATGACCGTGATGACATCAGCACCAGCTCTGCCTTTACTTCCTCATCTTGTTTCCGGGTTTCCCCTGACAGTCTCTCTGCCTCGCTTCGGTTGGCCTCACGGTTAGTGCTGCGTTCTGTTCTGTTTCCAAGCTAATATGCTAATGCTAATGCTAATGCCTGTTCCTGTCCCTTGTGTTGTTTTTGTTTTATTTCCTTGCTGGAGCAGAGAGGGTTAAGGACGTTGCTCGACCTTCCGATCAGAAGCCCAGCGCATGAACCGTTGGAGTCACCAGTCCGCCATCTTTATTAAATGTCTAATAAAGAGAAGCTAAACCTGCACCCATATACACCTCGAGCTGCACAACACATTACATCTAATTCATCTAATTCATCAGTTCAATCAAATTAATTATTCAGGAAATGATTGAAGAATAATAATTTATATTTATAAACAGCAGTAACACGTTTTTTGTAGAACTGATTCTGAAACTGTACCAGTTTCAGAATCACGGTTTATTTTAAATATATTATGTTAATATTAATTTTTGTTTAAAGTATTGTTAGTATTTTTTTTTCCTAAAATAAATAATAATCTTTGTACCTCGACATTCTGACAGACAATATTTACCTAAAATTCTACATAGATTTTGAACTATTCTTTTTTCATAACACACACACACACATACACACACACACACACACACACACATACACACACACACAGATCTTGTTTTTTCTGTATTAAATAATATAATTATCTGGTGTGTAATCTGACTAACGAGCAGCTGATTCAATTAACACACAACCAAACAAATACACTCATGCAGAATCTTCACAGTTTTATTGATGCTAATGTTAACAAGCATGTAAATACCTGATCTCTCTCTCTCTCACACACACACACACACACACACACACACACACACACACACACACACGCGCGCGCGCGCCCTGCGGCTGAACAAGGTTTTCTGGTTTTGAGTAACTAAGATGCTGAAATTTTTCCTAATCCTGTGTGAGCTCTCTCGTTTACACACACACACACACACACACACACACACACACACACACACACACACACACACTACTGTTCTTAATAAATAACTCACAGATTTTAGTTGAATAAATGAACAAACTATTACTCGTTTGTTTCTTTGTCTATTGTTTAATGTCTCTAAGTCACATGACTAAGTCTTTCAAACAAACTTCACTGACTTGGTAAATCATTGAACAAACCAACAAAGAAAGAATAAAACAAGGAAACAAACAAACAAGAAAGCTAATAATAAATCTCTCAAAAACATCCTCTACAGTTTTAGTAACATTACAATTAACCCCAGTTCCTATATATATTTCGTTGTTTGTTTCACTTTGCTACGGGTTTATAATCGCAGCTCAGGAGTCATTAGCTACACAAACCAAGCAGTCAAGGCAGCGCTAATGCTACATGAGATGCTGCTACACATACGCACAGAAAAGCCAGAGGGGCCCCAGCTGACCCAGGGGCACAAAGGGAGCCCAAACCCTACTGTAGGTGCTACATGGGGAGTGGTGGCTCAGGCAGCTAAGCCTCTAGGGTTGTTGACCTGAGGATTCGGGCTCGAGCCCTGCTGTCCAAGGGAACAATCAAAATTCCTTTATATAAAGCGCTTTGGCATATAATCATCAATCCCACTGTTCATTAACTTGCGCATGTTCCTGACTTTAACATGTACAATTTACTCAAACACATCACAGAAACAAGATCACGAGTTCCTCTATCAGTGATACCATCCTGTTGCTTAAAACCCCTCGTTGTCATGTGACACGGCGCCACTACGTGGCTGTAAGTGATTAATGACGTCATGAGTGACCACAGAAAGGCTACAGATACAGCGGGTCTATGGGTCGTAAAAAGCCGAAACTCCACCCCAATAGTTGAAGCATGAATTCACAGTCCACGAGGGCAGGCTGCGGATGCCTACGGGTCGCCCTGACACACTGCGGTAAACCACCAGCTTATCGTCTGTAAATGAACAGAGAAAGCAAGAATCCATAGCAACCATCATGAAAGTGGCAACGGGGCTTAACGTGGTAATAACGTTGTAATCATTTTACTGTTGCTCACTTTAACTACACTCATAAATAATCAGCTGCTGAGTAAGACATGTGACGCAGACCTCAGCGCCCCCTGGCTGCAGAAACATTGCAGGAGTCTATAGAGATAAAGAAAAAGTAAAAGTGCCTGAATTGATTTCATAAAACATTGTGTTGTGACTTGAAGTATCAGAAACTGAAAAGGTTTTTGAAAGACATAAGTTTGTATCTCATTCTCTTAAACCAGACACGGCATGTTGCAGTCCCCCAGTTTCCTGGATTTTCCTCTATTTTTAATTTGAGTCTTTACATACTGTATGTTTTTCTAATCCACGATCTTCTTTATGTAAATATAGTTTTATAGGTATTAGTCTACAGTCTCCTGACCTTATACAGAAGGTTTTCTGTTTCTTTCATTCATTTCTATCTAGTTTTTCTAATCACACAGTATTTTAGTTTCTCTAGTTCCTTTCCGGTTCGCCGCTTTTCTTTTCGCCATGGCGTCTAGTCAACGGGCTTTACTAGATTTGTATTTGTACAGATTTTTATTTATTCATTTATATTACATTTTCTATTGGGATTTATTCTGTCCAGTCTCAAACACTCTACTCTCCCGAGTCCCTTTGCACCATCATCCTGCTAATCTAATGTCTGCTATTCTAAACACTAAACACTAAACACAGCACGAAACACCTAAATATAAATACACTCTTTAGAGACGTTGTGCTAGTTTGTGTGTGTGTGTGAGAGAGAGAGAGAGAGAGAGAGAGAGAGAGAGAGAGCTTGTGTGTGTTGTGTAATTTGGGATGGAGTTTTGAAATAGGCAAAGTGCTATTAAGAACACTAACTAGACATGCTGTCTGCAGTTTGGGACGGAACCCTCGGGCTGTATTTTGCCTAAAAGCCTGTGGAGTGATTTGTGAGGTGAACTCCCATCACTCTTGAAAAAATGAGTGTGTGTGTGTGTGTGTGTGTGTGTGTGTGTGTGTGTGTGTGTGTGTGTGTGTGTGTGCAGGGGAAGCTTGTACAAGCTTCAGAAACAAAGCCTTTCATTCACACAGCAGCATTCCTGACATCTTCGTGACAGACCCTGAGGTCATGTATGACAGAGGCATGATGAGAAAGCCAGTTGTTTACTTTCTCGTCATCCCGAGACAGTTTCAGAGATTCAGAGTTTCACTTCCTAATCATAGCATCAAAAGACTGAAACCTCTAAAGGCTCCGTCTCAAATCGGGCAGAACTACAGTAAATGCTATGTCTTAAATATTAACCCGGTGCAGGAACCATAGTTACCTAGAAGAACTGGAGGGATGAAGAGGACACATGAAGAGCCTATAGGAAAGGGACTAACTCAGGGACGAGGAAATGGTGGATGAGGAAAACTAGGGACCATGATGGAAATGGGACAGCTTGAAATCGTCAAGATTGGAGAGTAGGATGCATTATGAACTGACACAAGTGAGTGGACAGTGGAGACTAGGGAACAAAAATACACTACGAAGCAGTTTGTTTGGGGACACGAGAAACTGGGACACGTAGAGGACAATGTAAAACGAAGAAAACAAGAGGAATCTGCAGAAAGGTTAAGTAGGAAATGTGAGGAGAGTAAATAAAAACCTGGGGCCCTGCGGGAACAGGGACACGATTTATAGAAGACTGGAAAGAGAACGAGGGTTGCAGAACTACACAAACTCACACAAACTCAATAATCAAGTCAAAATAATCTGCTTGAACAAAAGTACTGGCACTCCACACAGAAACTGATTTGAATTCATTTTTATCACAGAGGTTATGCCGTGAACCTCTTCACTTAACTGTGTCTTAACTATATTGGATGGGCTATTGTTTGGAAATGTCTTGGTCTGTTATATAGTGTTTACCGAACCCTGCTATACATCTCATCCATTGCTTTCTAATAATTCTTTCAGCTTTCGCTCTTGTGATGGTTTTAACAATAATAGTGTTATGGTTGTATAATAATTTGGTTTTAAAATACTTTTAAAGCACTCCGACACAGCCTCAATTCTTCTTCTCCATTCAGGAAGACGGATTAAAAAGATTAGGCGCGGAGGAAACAAAAACCTTGAAAAATGTATGTACGACTCAATTACTGGCCAAATCACAGACATGCTCATTCACACGGGACTGATATTGTCACATGACCCTGTTTAGGCAAAATATGGAGGTTATTTGTGGAGGAATTTTACAAGTTGCCAATTTTACAGACATGGCCGATTCACACGGGATAAAGATCACCGACGTCTGCAATTATTACAAATTACCAGAAAACTATGAGAATCTATTGGATGAAAATATTAAAGAACACTTAAAAGTAGGAGATGTGAGGACAATGAAAACTGGGGATCATGTGGAAAAGGGACAACTTTTGTAGGGGACAAGGGAATTAATGGAAAGTGGAAAACAGAATAGCCTGAGACAAGGTGGACACTGGAAACTGGGACACAAAAACATCTAATGGGACAAAGAATCTTACAGTCACTGGAAAATAGGAAAGAAAAAGACAGGAGGAAACTGGGCATGAAAAAGGACAGTGAAAACTAAGACTTAATTAGCAGAGGACACTGTAAACACTAACAGACTCTAGGAACAAAGGAATAAAAAACAATTACTAAATCTATTGATACATTTACATCCCAAATCTATTATTTATATACTTTCCCTAATAACTTCTGTAGCAGTATAAAAAGAAAACTATGTTGGAATTAAAACTGTCCTCATCTTGTCATCTTATCAACATTATTGACATATTTAAATACATGCATCCATTATTGAGTAATAGGAGTATATAAAATGATTCCTGGTGCTACATGTAATATAAATGTATATTAATTATATGTTTCTTTAATCAAATAAACACACTACTATACCAATCTATACCCTAGTCTAAGTGCACCTCATAATCAGCAAGAGGAAATTAAGCATGCAGCTGTAAAACCACTCACCACCAGCAGAGGGAAGTGTTCAGCTCTCAACTCCTTCCCCCCAACCAACATACTAGAGTTTGTCATTTTACCCTCTTGTGTTTATATACAGAATATATTTGCTTTTTTTTTTTTTTTCTTATTATGGTTTAGTTTTCCCCCAGTCCTCTATTGTGTCTCCTCTCTACTTCTCTTGTTTCTGGTATGTTTCTCTACCTTATACCTTACTTTTTTTTTTTTTGTTATTGTTGCTAGTATTGCTAAACCTCTAATATTTTCAAGCCCCTAATTTAATAGCCACCTAATTTTAATTTCAAAGACCAAACTCCTTGTGTTTTTGAAAAGTTACTAACCCACTTATTGCATCTTTCTTTTCATGTTTCCTAGATCCTTCATTTTCACCACCCCAACCTTCTTAGCTACACTGGTTTCTTAGTGCTCTCACATTTTCTCATGTTTCTTTTGTGTCGTAATTCAGGTATCGCCACACTGACACTAACATTTATTTTATTTTATTTTATTTATTTTATATTGGTTGCATTTGAGGTGGTAAAATGTTGCAGTTCCTCTATACTCCTGTAGGTGGACTCTAACCTATACACACATCGACAGGAGGCATTCGTTGTGGTAGGAGCGATTTATTTGTTAAATTTGTTTAGAATTGTAACATAATAATAATAATAATAATAATAATAATAATAATAATAATAATAAAATTTGTATGTATGGGATTGTAGAATCTCAATACAAATTGAATCGCAACCTAGGTATCATGATAATATCGTATGAGCTCTGGTGATTCCTATCCCTAGTTTCTAGTCTAGAACTCTTGTGCGTATCCTGTCTTTATGTTGTCAGTGCTACTACACTGTTTTTGCAAAACACACATTTTGAAAATGGAAAAAGTGAAGCAGTAAATATAACACACATTCAGGTTCTGCTGCATTGTGGGGACCTGACTGAAGTGTGTAAATTCCATAGCACTACACACATCCTAGTGATCTTAGTCTGCGAGATCACAGTCCATCTTTGTCAAAGTCTTTGTGTCATGTCCTATTACCCTAGCTTTCATAGTACCCTAGTTTTTTACAGTCTCTAAAATCCCAGTTTTTATACTTTTTTTTTTCCACAATGCATTCTGGTTACATTTACATAGAGCATCCCATCTTGTTGCTATATTTCAGCACATACACACACGCACACAGTTTTAGGTGCTATTATAGTGTCCCATTGGGTAGCTCCCAGCTAATTTAATACGCCGTAACACAAAGGTCAGAATCACATCTACAACATATGAGTGCGTGCTCATACACACCCATGCACACATGCACACACACATGCCATACGCACACACACACACACACACACACACACACACACACACACACACACACACACACACACATTTATGGATGGCCAATGTGAAGGTAGTTTTATTCTCATCAAAGGTCAAAGATCAGCTGACACATTATGAGGTCATCACTCACCCTGGTCCCTTAATGACTTTTTTATTAAGCTGAACACACAGACAGCAATAATGTGACCTCACACGCATGTACACACACACACACACACACGATTTAATAAGCACTTTAGATTTTTATTTATTTGATAAAATCTAATAACATAAAAAAAATGCCATTTAGTAAATGTGGACTTTTAGAATGTGGTTCTATATCACATAGGTTTACACACACACCCACACACACACACACTCATTATTCTTCCCTTCCAGGTAAAATCAGTGTGACCCATGTGTGAACTTCCCTCCGATCGATATCTATAAATCCTTCTTCCCTCTTCTGCTGTCCTGTGAGTTCATTCCCTCCGTCTCCTTCTGCATTCATTACCCTGACACGTCCTCATCAGAGCCACACTGAACCCCCACTCGTGCCCTCCCTGGGGTAGAGGGTATTTCCTGTGATGCTTACAAGGATGATGGAGAAGATGAGTAGGTTTATAAGAGGAGGGGTGGTTTGTGTGGTTGTGGATACATAGTGAGGAAAAGTTAAATAGGATCGGGCTATTAGAGGGGTAGTGGTGTTGTTTAGTACAGAGGTTGTAGAGGTTGGGGTATTATCTGAAATGAAATGTCTGATGATCAGAGTTGAATGCTTAGGAGGGTGTTTAAATAAGAGTGTGGGTATATAAATGTAAAAGGGAGTGTTTAAAGAAGCAATCGATTTACCTGTCCCCTCTTTCACCTTCTACCACCTGTCCCCGTCCCTCACCTTCTCTTACCTGTCCTCTCTCCCTCGTCATCTCCACACCCCTCTAACATCAGCTTCTCTTACTTGCATTGTCTTTTACCTTTCTCCCTTGTCCACCTGTTTACCTGCCCTTCCCCTCACCTTCTCCCACCTGTCCACCTCCATCACCATCTTGTACCTGTCCCCTCTCCCTCATCTTCTCCTCAGCCTCTCTAATGCCAGCTTCTATTACCTGCCCTGTCCCTCATCTTTTCTCCCCTGTCCACCTCCCTCACCTTCTTGTACCTGTCCACCTCCCTCACCTTCTCTCACCTGTCCACCTCTCTCATCTTCTCTCACCTGTCCACCTCCCTCACCTTCTCTCACCTGTCCACCTCCCTCACCCTCTTGTACCTGTCCCCTCTCCCTCACCTTTTCTCACCTGTCCACATCCCTCACCTTCTTGTACCTGTCCCCTCTCCCTCATCTTCTCCTCAGCCTCTCTAATGCCAGCTTCTATTACCTGCCCTGTCCCTCACCTTTTCTCCCCTGTCCACCTCCCTCACCTTCTTGTACCTGTCCATCTCCCTCACCTTCTCTCACCTGTCCACCTCCCTCACCCTCTTGTACCTGTCCCCTCTCCCTCACCTTTTCTCACTTGTGCACATCCCTCACCTTCTTGTACCTGTCCACATTTACATTGTGTTTCTTCTCACCTGTTTCATTGGATTCAAATAGTTCTTATGTCCTATTGCACTTGTCTCACCCCATTTCCCATTATCTATGGGAATCCACTGAAACAGGCAATAAGAGACACAAGTGACCTGTCTCACCTCTCTCAGTATTTCCTTTTGTCTCCTTTATCACACCCCTTAACTATCTTACCTGTCTCACTACCCAACCCTTTAGCTTCTTTGTCGACACTGTCTCACTGCTCCTGTCTCTTATGAATACAGGGAGTGTAGCACCAGGCTCTCTAACTGCAGGAGCAGAGGGGTTAACTGAGGATATGAGGGTAGTGAAGCAGTAGTCTGTTTCCAGGTGGAGTAAGTGGAAGAGATACATCAGAGCAGAGTCAGGGGGGTTAGTATAGGAGGTGGGGGTAATGGAATAGCGTTCTGAATCTTAGTGGGGTAAGTAGAGGGGGTAGCTCACAACAGGACTTCAGAGACTCCACACATCACCCACACTGCTCTCATCTCCACTTTATTACGTGCCCTATCCTCTTACAGCTCAGCCTCAGTGATGGTGGGGGGCTCGTAAATCCTCCCACATGATGGTTAATAAAATAATATGAAAATATTGTCTTATCCCCAAAAGCTGCTACATGAAGGAGGGGTAATAAATCAGGGCAGGAGCTCATGTCTGCCCCCACGTCTGCCCCCAGTGCAAGGGATTAAGGCCTCCTGCAATGGAAATCTGCAACTCGTAGCTCATCTTGAACTAACACTGCGGAATCACACACACACACACACACACACACACACACACACACACACACACACACACACACACACACACACTCTTCTTTAATAGATTTAGTGCTGTTTTCAGTCAAGTCCAAGCCTCCTTTAGTAAATCAATATCTTCACTAAATCAGTTTTCTTTTCATTCATCTCTCTCTCTCTCTGTGTGTGTGTGTGTGTGTGTGTGTGTGTGTGTGTTAGGATCTATGGACTATGAAACCAAGAAAACTGGAAAAATGTTTTAAACTAGATAAAATTAGGCAACAGGGAACAAGAAAACTGATGAACTATAAAACAGCATGCTGTGCATTGTGGGTAAATTATACACCATGATATGACTCCACTCAGCTGAACATCGAGAATTACAGGGAAGACCATTTCCCATGATGCTCAGCAAAGCTACACAGCCCAAACCGCAGCAGAGTGAAGAAAGTTCCTCTCGCACAGAGTGTTTATCTTTTGGTCCACACCACTCATCACATTACACAACTCCATATATCACACACTCCTCACACACTCCTTACACACTCATTAGAGGGCGTCAGCAGGGACAAGGGCATCTGAAAGGGACGACTGAGCAAAGGAGATCAAATTAGAGGCTACAAATGAAACACAAGCGCACATCTTTCAGAGCTGAGGTCTGTTTAATAAATACACAGGAGACGGTTATTACTCTCACTGATGCAGCGCAAATGATTCCATCTGCTCTCACTGCAGCTCCCTTCCTAGCGTCCATACACACTTTATCACGTACCTAAGAAAAACTCTTCATAAATGCATTAAAATGAAAACATCTCTAAACGGTGTTAGAGTAATGTGATGGAACGCTCGGACTGCAGTGGAAACTTTTCCATCTGTCTGTTTTGTCAGTGAAACTTTGAAGCCAATGGACTGGGAGTTAAATTTCATGGGTAAAATAAAGAGCACACAGATGGACAGTTTGCTGTTTTCCATATGACACGAGCTCAGTGAATAAACAGAAAAAATGAATAATCTGATGGTTTTTGCAGCCACTCCGTAATGCCCCTCTCCCACCTCTTTTATGATCACATGGCACCAGTTTTATTAGCACATGCAAACAATTTCAATATTCGAGTGGTTTATATTTTATAACTTTTCACCATATTGTACACATACACAAAGTCACACAATCACAATAATCATATTCTCTAGAGCTCTTAACCTTTAAATACATTCTATCTTATTAAAGAAATGAGTCAAACTTAACCTGATTGAGCCATCTCTACCATTCGGTTGAGGTGTATATATATATACACGTACACTACATGTTTAGTCATAAACATCATGTGCTGTGTTGGTGTATTATCTCCTGTTCATATTCCTCGTGTTATTGCAGTAAGAGCTTTGTGTGTCACTCACCTCCGGTTTCTTCTTCCCGCTCGTTTAAAGCGTCCTCCTACAGCCCGCGACCCGCAGAGTTCAGCATGAGTAACGCTTGCCAAGATCAGATCAAGTTTGCAGATTTTTTTGGTTTATATATTATGTTTGTTGAAAACCAATGTTAAACACTTTGCCTTGGCTTTTTAATGTACATACATTATGTAATAAGTGTAAAAATAGTAAAAAAAAAAATAAAATAGCTTCCCTAGCTTTGTACATTATAGCTACTCGCCCTGGGCTAAAGTCAGACTCACTTCACTGTTAATCTTTATTATCTGTAAGCTACTACTACTACAGTACTGCTCAAATCTAATAATAATAATAATAATAATAATAATAATAATAATAATAATAAAATCTTATGGTAATTGTTTATTTTTAATGCCATGCTTCGATTCTGCACACTGCTGTCCCCAGCTGGCATGAAGGCTTTTTTAAAATTTCTGCCAGCAGCCAAAAATCTGTAAAGTTTGTTTCTGAGATTTCTGTAAGTGCATGGAGTGGACTTTTCTCACAGACAGTGTGTGCACTTGAGGATAATACAGCAGGAATGCAGGAGTGACATTTAGCCTCAGGGTTTCCTGAGCGACCGCAGAAAACACAAATACATAGAGAAGAGAGGGTTCAACCTGTCCTGACAGGTAATGCACACACACACACACACACACACACACACACACACACACACACACACACACACACACACACACACACACGTATGCTTTATGTAATATAAGGTCATTCTGACAGCCTCAGGGCCCCACCAGTGTTTATACTGTATAATTTCATTTATAAAAAAAATTCTTATTATATTTATAAAAGTCATGAGTGTATCCAGATTTACAGTCTATATTTTTGTTATTCCATGCCTTACATTTAATATAACAAATAAATGATTATAAATAACTGAATAATAAGATTATATTTTAGCAAGTAAAAAATATCTACAGTACGAGTGCATGCATATTTATTTTTTTACAAACCTAAGATTATTACGTATATGTATATTTTGCATATTTTAAAGTTTAAATTGTTCAGCGGTTTGTTCAGTTTGTTAATTCCATTCGCCCCCGCCCCCTTTTTTATGCTTACAGTTTAACTGTAAGCATTAAATGTATAAGAATGCAATGTATAAGAATAAATGTTCCCTTTCTTATTTTGTAAAATCTTGATTAGCAACAACAAAAAAAAAAAAAAACGCAGAAAGCTGTCTGTTTTATCCATAACAACAACAACAGCAAAAAAAAAAAAAAAAAAAACCATATCTTGCGATATTTTTTACATTCTATACTGCAAAAAGTTTTCTATTAGTAGGGAAAGGGGATTAGGAAAAATATATATATATATATATTTTTTTTCCATATATATATATATATATATATATATATATATATATATATATATATTTTTCTTAATCCCCTTTCCCTACTAATAGAAAACTTTTTGCAGTATAGAATGTAAAAAAAATCACAAGATATGTTTTTTTTTTTTTTTTTTTTGCTGTTGTTGTTGTTATGGATAAAACAGACAGCTTTTTGCATTTTTTTTGTTGTTGTTGTTGTTGTTGCTAATCAAGATTTTACAAAAGAAGAAAGGGAACATTTATATTTATATTTAGGTTTAGCAATTGTACAAACATTTTGGCATATTTCAGCGAATAAATTGACATAAATAATACGATTGTGATTACTTTTTTTTTCTCAGTGTAATACATAGTGTAGTGTCATTACCACAGTAATAATAAAATATGATTGATCTGGGTGTGTATGATATAGAAGGTCATCACTCCATATTTACAGCTCTATATTGCCATGCGATACCTTTCCATTCTCCTTTGTTTTCAGGATTTTTATGGGTCTAATTCGTCCAGGGTCCTAGATATATATAGATATATATTTTAGAAGTCTCTATATCAGCAGTACATTTCCAGGTCCTTATATCCCCAGAGCCCAGTGTTTCCATGTCCATATGCCCACCTTATATTTTTGAGGCTCCTAGGTTACTATGAGTGCAGGGACCTAAATGTTCAAGAAATTTTATGTTGTTATGTGATGATATTCAAAGTCCCTCATATATTTCTAGTTAAAAAAAATTTGAATCAGATTTTTGAGTGCTAACAGTAGTTTTAGCATCTCTATGTGCTGCATTCTTATACATTTAAATCATAAGACCTACAGTAACTAACCTGGATGGAGAATTAACAGAAGGGGCTCTTTAGAATTATATGCTAACGCCATCATCTGTTAAAATGCAGCATGTGCTAGCCTGAGGTCAAGTGGGTTCATCACTTCAATTTAAACGAGGCAGTTAGCAGAGCTCATGGTGGGTAGATAAGAGGATCAGAAATGTGCACACCTGCACTAAGTACAGAGTAAAAATAGTTTCATTAACACACACACACACACACACACACACACACACACACACACACACACACACACACACACACACACACATTGCCACATGCACATCCATCACTGCAGGCCAGCTTTGATCACAATCTAAATGGCTGTAATGCAGTCCACTATCAACACGCATGCAGTGAGCTGTAAAAATGCCGGTGTGGGAGAATACGGTCTGATAAAAACAGATTTATAAGCAGTTGGGGAATTATAGCGTGGCGTGCTAATGCTGCTAGACATTTTAGAAAACACTGATTGTGAGGACCATTAAATGCAGCAAGCTGTGTGACGAGATGAAAAAATGAAAGTCAGTGAACTCGCTGTGTTAATGCACACGCTATCATGTGGGGATCAGGCCAAAGGCAACGTCTTCAGAATTAACACTGATTTAACCAAAGGATTTTTACAAAACACCTTTTTATTCTAAGCTACTGAATCATCTAAGCCATAAGCATCGTCTAAGAGTTAAAATGAGACAAGACGTCTCAGAAGTGTTGACTGAGGACGGTTTGACTAGCTAACACCTACAGTACCTGTGATATTGGCATTTCTATTAGCTCTGTTGCTAAATTACTACGACAAATTCTGGAAAAACAAAAACATCAGGAAAAGAGTAAAAAAAATCAAAGACTTATGGAAAAAATATTTTCCAAACAAGAGAATTTTAATGGTTGTTCTTGAGTTTTAATGTGTTTCTGGGTGTTTCCTGATGGTCTGTAATGGGAGTAACCACCTGCTGTACTCATGACAAAAGGTAAGTGAGGTCTTGTGGCATGTAATAGTGACTAAAAAGACAATAATGGAAACCTTCATGCATGTGATGGACACCATTAGAGATTTCTAGCAGTTTCTCGTCTTTCTGTTGGACTGTAACTGTATTGCAATGTAAAGTTTCAATGTAAGAAACTTTTAAGACAATTTCCATTATGTATCGGAAACCATTAGAGATTGATTGTCTTGTTAGGAGAAAATACCTAAAGCTTGGATTGTCTTTAAATGTAACCCATGTGAGCATGATGATGCTGATCGAAAGGTGATGGTCTCGTTTCTGTGCAGGGAGTTTTCTGCCGTTTTGCCATGACTGAGCTGCCTCCATGATTCATGCTAACTTGGATTTAATCTCATTTTCAGCACCGTGATATCTGGCAGCGTTTCAGCGCTTGGCCCCCACCTGAATGGATACCTGCTGCATAATACATGTTCACATTAGCAAATAAACCTGGCTACATGCTTGGCGCTAAACCACACGGGATCATACAGTATGTCAAGCAGGTGTAAATTAAATCCATCTGGCATGCTAGTGTTGCTATGCTTAATACCACTGTGCTCCTTATGGGAATGTATTATAAAGAGGAGATGCGGGAGGAGGCAGCGAATAATCTCTGTAATTGTGCTTATTTGTCTTGTCTACTGGTGCTGAAGTTCCTTAAGTCCACATGGGAGTCCTGTATTATTTTGTGGTACATTACTGGATTTATTGCACTAAATATATGATAAACAAACAAAATAGCCCTTTATGAAGAGACCAAAAGGTGGCAGTAGATGGACATGTTCCAATTACAGGTCCTATTCACTATACAGGATACATAAACACCATCATTAGTCTACTGTGGGCACGTCCCAAACCACACACCATATTCACTATATAGTCCTTGAATTTTGTGAAGCTGCTTCGAGACAATGACCATTGTTAAAAGCACTACTGTATATAAATAAAATTGTATTAATTGAATTTAATTGAATTGAATAGTCCAATCAGTTCACTGTCCCAAACCACATACACTCTATTCACTATATAGTCCACATAAACACTGTCATCATCAGTATACTGTGGGCGTGTCTCAAACTACACACACTATTCACTATATCCATGCATGCATCTAGGAACCTCTGTAGTCCAGCAAGGGACCTTGGAAACCAATGATGACCATTGTATTTATTCCCATTTGTATGACCATGGTAGGACCTCCGGTCAACATTCATTCACACAAATCCACGCACTATGGGAAATTTGAGAATGCCAATTAGCCTAACCTGCATGTTTTTGGACTGTGGGTGGAGCCCGGAAAACCCAGAGAAAATCCACCAAGCACAGGGAGGACATGCAAACATGCACACAGACCCGAAGTGGGAAACAAACCCAGAACCTAGTGGTGTAAGCCACCACGCCGACATTTGCTATATAGTCCACATAAACACTGTCATCATCAGCCCACTTTGGGTGTGTCCCAAACCACACACCCTATTCACTATATACAGTAGTCCCCATAAACCATGTCATCATCGGCCCACTTTGGGCATATCCCAAACCACACACCCTATTCACTATATAGTCCCCGTAAACCATGTCATCATCAGCCCACTGCAGGCGTGACCCAAACCACACAATTCATATATAAAAAAGGTTTAAGATATTTCTATGTAATTAGTGAGATCAAGGGATTAATTTGAAGCTAACAAAATGTATATTTAAATGCACGAGTTCACAAAATTAGCATAAAATTTAGCAGAAACACTTTTGTAAAGTTAGTTTAATTAAGATGTCTTTATATTAGAATAATCAGAGTGAAATGTGTGTGTGTGTGTGTGTGTGTGTGTGTGTGTGTGTGTGTGTGTGTGTGTGTGTGTTCAACCAGTATTCCAAGGTCCAAGGCACTAAGACACACACACACACACACACACACACACACACACACACACTCTCTGTTTTTACTCCTTACTAATGGTCTATCTATGTGCTGATGTATTAATGCAGCTCACACACTCCTGGGAGAAAGTGGACTTCTCACCACCACCTCATTAACCAAAACCAGGCCAGCCTTACACACACACACACACACACACACACACACACACACACACACACACACACACACACACAGCTTAGCCTTATCTACTTTGTTTTATTCTAGTTCCATATTCTCCACATAGTCCCTGATTCTGCGTCCTAATTTTCCTGGTTTCCTAATTTTCAAGTCATATCATAGTACATATTTTTCCAGTCCCCTTTTTCCTTGCCTTTTCTAGATTCACTAGGGTCCTTGTCCTCTTCTTCCTCTAACTTCCCCAGTCCCACTTGGTTTCCTTGTTCTCTACTTGCTTAGTACCATCCAACAACCTGATTTTCCTTCTCCCCTAGTCTCACTACTTTTACTAGTCCAATTAGTTTGCTTATTTTCCAAGTTCTACCGTCGTCCTACACATTTTCTAACTAACACCCAATCGTCCCAGTTCTACAATCTCACTGATCTGCTTTATGCTTAGTGGTGCACTGGTTTCCCTTGTCCTCTACCTCATCATTTTCCTATTCCAACCGGTCTCTTGATTTGCCTGTTTGTCTTAGTCTGCTAATTTTCTGGTCCCCAGTAATGTACCATTTCTCAAAGTTGTCCCTATTATCCCAAATATTAACCTAATTGTACTAGTTCTACACTCCACCTAACTATCCTTGTCACTCCTTCCTCTGTTTTAACCGGTCCCTGAAGTCCTATAATTTTTCTGGTCCCATTAGCGCACTGGTTTTCCAAGTCCTGTAGTCTCCCTAATTTTATACTTCTCTCACGTCTATATTGATGTTCCTCGTCTTATAGTCTCCTATGTTTTCTAGTAACCAGATTTCCCCAGACCTACAGAAAACTACTTCCCTTCTCTCACTAGTGTGTACATTCCCTGAGCAGCTCTACACACTGAGGGTTGAACAGAAAGAAAGTATAATATACATTTGTCTCTTCATTTCCCTAATTCACTATTTGCTTGTGCTTTACTCCCTTGTTTTTGTTTTGATAGTAGGTGATTTTGTTTGTGTTTTCTGCATCATAGAGACACAACGATTTAGAAAATGGATCTTTCAGCAAACTGATGTTGCCGCAGTGTAATGCCTCCATCTCTCTCTCTCTCTCTCTCTCTCTCTCTCTCTCATACACACATACACACAAAATGTTCCTAACACAGTCATGGGAATTAAAGTGGTCCTCTCTGTACATGTGCATGGGGTGGTAATCTGGAGGCTGGGGGGAAATAAGCACCCCGGTGCGACGGTAATGTTTCAGCATAATGACGTTCCCTTTATTTCAGTGCTGCCCGATGTTTCATGTACACAATGTGCTCAGAAACAGTATTTGTATTTGCAGGCATGTTTACCTCAGACATTCAAGAACCTTTTAGTGAACTAAAGAATTCAGTTCCTTAGTTATTTTGAACCATTAATTTAAGGACATGTTTGTGCTGAGAATAATGGTCAAGCACATAAAAATATAATTAAGACTTTCTGGTGTGTTTTGTATCATTGTCCTGGTGCACAATCCAAGTGCCCCTAAGGGTCTTGAGCTTGAGGTCACAAACTGAAGGCCAGAAGATTTCCTTCAGGATTTTCTGAAATCATGGTTCCATTTAGGTCCTGAAGCTGCCAAGCCCCAGACTATCACTACCACCACCATGTTTGACTGTTGGTATGATGTTCTTTTTATTAAACGCTGTGTTAGTTTTACGTAATGGGATGAACACTTTCTGAACAAGTTCAACTTTTGTCTCATCAGCAAACAGAATATTTTCCCAAAAACCTTTAGCAATATGTTTTTTTGGCAAATGTGAGACGAGCCTTTGTGTTCTTTTTGGTCAGTAGTGGCCCCCAGTCTCTTTCTGATTGTTGAATCTTGAACACTGACCTTAACTGAGGTGAGTGAGACCTGCAGTTCTTTAGATGTTCTTCTGGGTTCTTGTATGAGCTCCTGGATGAGTCGTCGTTGTGTAATTTTGGTAGGTTGGACACTCCTGGGAAGTTTTCTCCATTTGTGGATAATGGCTCTCATCATGGTTTGCTGGAGTCCCTAGAAATGTTTCTATAACCCTTTCCAGACTGGTAAATATAGATTACTTTGTTTCTCATGTGTTCTTGAATTTCTTTAGATTGTGTTTCTTTTTTTAGATCTTTTAGCATGCTTAAATTTGTCAAACATGTGTAATATTAAAATTAATTAATGAATAATCAATCATTCAAAGTGTGACAATATGTAAAAAAAATTACATATTGTAAGCAAGTCAGAAAAAACTTTTTTACAGAACCGTAGCTAGCTTGGTAGCTTGCATTAGTCGTGAAGAAAGCAGTAAGGTGAATTGTGAACCTGTCAGTGCCGTGGAGAAGACTTGCACTCACTGTATTAGTCACTATATTGGTAAAGATAAAAAATTTACACAAATTTAAGAAGAGCGCTGAATCACTGCAGGTCATCAGAAAGACCTCAGACCTCTAAGAGTTTTAAGTAGCAGTAAAGAAAAACAACATGGACGGTTCAGTGGCTATTCAGGACAGCTTAGAAGTAATGTAGGAGAAGGCATGTTGTTTAGGATGGTATAATATTACAAGATACAGTTTTGAATGTTTTAGTGGTACGCAGTACTGGACGTTACTCGCCTGCTTTCACCCATGATCATAAAGCAAATACTTTTAAAACTTCCCAGTTAATAGAGAAGTACAGAGTCAGGAGCCCTGCCCCGCCCTTGTGGTGCAGTCCTGGTTTGTTTTACAACTGCAATTCAGTCAATACGTTCAGCTTCAACATGAAGCCACACCAAAAGCAGAGAGGGAAAAATAATGCAAGGAGGGAGAAATATAGGAAGATAAATGAAGAGACAAATCAGTCCACAGTTTCATCTGCGAGAATGAACAGGAAAAACAGCAATTTACCTTCTTTTGATCCTCCAGCTTTTGACTTGTAGACTTTTTAACATGCTTTCCGCTGTCGGGTTGTACATCCATCACTGTCGGACCAATAATATCCCCAAAAGAGTGAGAGAGAGCGAGGGAGGAAACAAAAGGAGTGTGTAGGAGCGAGGGAGGCCTTGGGTCACATCTTTTCCTCCAGTATTAGCAAACGAGAGGAGAAAAGAAAAGACAGAATAAGAGAGAAGACTGATGTTATCGGCAGTCAGGGTAGCACAGCATGTTCTTCATCCACCATCAGCCATCCAAAAGTGATTTCCCATTCAGTTCATCCTCCACATTTCTCCCTTGTTCTGTGGCAAACACTCACTCCTTACATCTGGAAGAGAAACACGTTTCATTATATGATTGTCAATTTGTCTGCACGTAGCAGCAACTGTTTTTCTTCTACACTTTCATTTATGTATCCATCCAGTGATCCAACCATTTATCTTTCATATTCTATCATTCATCTTTTCATACAATCATTTAACCATCAATCCATCCATCTTTTTTTCCAATGCCTCAACCATCCATCCATTACGTTTCCAATAACCTGTCTCTCCTGATGAACCTTTAATCTATCTATTCAATCACTCAATCATCCAATCTATCCTTCCAGTGATCCATTCATATACCCAATTATTCAATTAAATGCACTCATTCTTTTTTCCAATTTCCACTCCCACCCTATCCATTCCAAGGCCAGTCAGATGCCCTGGATTCTAAATGAGGTCAAGACTCTCCTCAAGGACCGTAACACTGCCCTTAAGTCCAAGGACAGATGCTATACAGTGCTGCTAAAGCCAACCTGAACAGAGGCATCAGAAACACAATGCTAAAAGCAATGCAAAGCAATGCATTGCTAGTGTATCCATATCCATCATATCACCAGCTACAAGACGGCCAGCTGTATAAATGTCCTTACCTGAAGTACGTGGACAGATTAGTCACCAAACCAACTGACATTAGACTCTCCCAACTCATCTTCCCTAGACCAAGGAGTTCCTGACACATTATTCCCAGATCGCTCCCACCCCACAAGGCTGTGTGTTAAGCCCCCTCGTCTATAACTATTATAGTCATCATAGTGTTTCCAATCATCCCACCAAAGCCGTCACTGACTGGATTTATCTCAGGAGGACACAAAATAGGCCAACAGGATGAGGGCCAGAGACTCACAGTGTGATATTCAGAGAACAACCTTGTTCTCCTGAACTCCTCAAAAACAAAATAACTCAGACATCCCAAAGTACACTCTAGACACTGACCCAATATCAACAGAGACTATATGGAAAGGGTTCCTGCTATCAGGTTTCTTGATGCACACATCATGGATGATCTCTTCTGGACTACAAATGTGGTGTTTGTGGAGCAGTAGTCAGGATGTACAGCAGGGACTACTTCCAGATGATCCCCATGGACCGAGGCTGGACTGAAAGGCCTCTGACATATTGTATCTCTGCATGGCACGGACAGAGAGAGCCCTTCAGAGGATCATTAACACCTGCAAGGAAATCACTGGCTCCCACTATCATCCAGTCAGCTCTTGAGTTCTCTTTAGAACAGTCAGTTGTGGACAAAGTGCACAAATCCTGTACTTGAGTTAATGTAGAGATACCTGAGGCCAAATATTACTCCAGTAAAAATAGAAGTCCTCCATCTACATTTCTATTAAAGTGGTAACCTTCAAATTACCCCAAATATTAAAAATACTGAGCTTGTGTTAGCTCACTTGTGTTAGACTTTTCATAAAAAGTCTCTCTCTCTCTCTCTCTCTCTCTCTCTCTCTCTCTCTTTTCCCTCTCTCTCTGTGCTTCCTGACTATGAACATACAGTTTCAGTCACTGTCTGCAACCATCTCTGCTTCGAATTTCAAACACCTGTAGGATTATTAAGCACATTGCAAAAGAAACACAATTACGCATAGTGGTCTGAAGTTGGCAAAATTCCCACATCAAATACAACATCCCACTTTGGTTATGTAATAGAACACCATGCAGAAATGTAGTGAAGTGCAAGTGAAGATATTTCCTGTAGAATGTAGTCAAGTAAAAGTTTAATGGATCTTAAAACCCCTTAAGTAAAGTATAGATTTGTGAAATGCATGTGTTTAAGCTGCTACTCTCTGGCAGATGCTTCAAGTACTTAACACTGCCATAGTATCTATCTATCTATCTATCTATCTATCTATCTATCTATCTATCAGGTAAGATAGAGATCTGCATAGACACTCATTGAACTGTTTTTTTTTTTTGTGGATTTTTTCCCCCGATTTTCTCCCTAATTTATTCGTGAGGGCCGAAGACTATCACGTGTTTCCTCCGAACCATGTGACGCCAGCCGACCACATCTTTTCGAACTGCTCGCTCATGCACCGTTAGGGGCGGCGTAACACACTCGGAGGACGGCGCTATCCACTCCTTCCGCTTGCGTGAGCTCACAGACGCCCCTGATTGGCTGTAGAGTCGTGATTAATGTGGGAGCACTAAGTACCTCTCATCCCTCCCCTCTGAGAGAGCTCGGCCAATCAGCTCTCTCTAGACCTCTGGCTGCGAGAGGTTACAGCATCACCCGGGATTCGAATCGGCGATCAACAGAAATTGAATACTAATCATTTATTCATCAATCCATTCAAACTATTCATTTATGGGATTGTTGTTTATCTTTCCATACAGTACATCTTTTGCTCATTCATCAAGCCACTCCATCTACTTGTCCAAACAATAATCTCTCCATCTATCTATCTATCTATCTATCTATCTATCTATCTATCTATCTATCTATCTAGTTAACCCAACCTGCAGTTCCTAAAACAGAAGTAGGGCGATCGAAGCGGATCTGCCCTCAAGGCTGAGCGTGATCTCTGTTCAGTGGATTAAAAATAATTCACATACTGCGTGAAACACAATAACACTGCAGAGGATGCTCACTTCCTCTCAGTCCTGCCAGGGAGGAAAAGTAGATACCAGTCAGAAAGCTTCACAACAAATTCAAATGCAAGTGTAGTAATATGCCTCAAGCACATAATCTACTAGTATGTCCCCAGTTCACCTGTACATCGGTCCATCCAAATTTCTATCTGTCCATCCATCTGTCCATCCATCTGTCAATCCGTCTGTCAGAGCCATTACATGCACAGCTAATTTTAAATGTCCAAGTGTGGCAGGGGAATGATTTATTGGCAGAAGTATGTTCGACTCCGGTAAGATAGGTGGTGATATGTCCCCTATTACTGGTTTGTTTAACTGACAAAGACGTTAGCTAGTGGCAAACTGATATCATGTTGAATAGTGAAACAAAAATGGACAAATTTGCAGGGATGTACATTTGTTTTTGTACCAGTGACATGCCTGACATCTCTGGTGTTTATGATGTCATTTCTATGCAGATGACACAAAATACATTTATTTTTATCATATGTCTGGTTTTAGTCAGACGAACACAACGTCATGTAGACATACTGTGTTAGTCCTGCCTGGTCATCTGCTTCTAATTCTATTGGCTTTTTCTGTCTAAAGAGAGTACAAATATTATGGTCATTCTCATGCTGGACCTGAATGCTCAAGTCAGAACAGATTCTGGATTCCTGTTTGCAATAATTCCATCCATCAGTTTATGCAGGTTTGCAAAACGGTTCAGGTCTTTCTTTATATTTTGGCATTCTGCAGTGATGATCAGCAGTTTCTACAGGAATATCAGCTAACAATGACCCGTTCTTATACAGGAAGGTTGTTACTAACACACACACACACACTTTTCATATTGGTCTCTGTCCAGTCCTGCGCTCGTCTCATTTTATATGCCCGTAAGATGTTTGTTTTGTCTCGTTCCCTGACCCTGACGCTTCAACATGATTTTCTTGAAATCACGTTACTCAGGATGCAGCTC
>JAAGKR010007073.1:17567-39025 GCA_011419295.1 Clarias macrocephalus | reverse complement strand
GTCTCATACGCACGCGAGCCCCAGGAATGCGCCGCGGCTCGCGGTTTCTCTTTAAAGAAAGCGAGCCGCGCGCGAAGTGCCTTAATATCTTTCCATTATCGGTAAGTAAAGTTTTTCTTTCCTACCGTGATTCTGTTGCACACACACACACGCAAACACAAAGTCGGTCCTGAAGACAAAAAGATCTGAGGATGTTTCCGGTTCACTCCTATTTATAACCTGCAGGTGCACCTTATTCGGTGACGTCATGCCTGGCACAGGTTATAAGCCGAAGGTATTCGGCGGGTTTGACATGCACAGGCTTCACAACCGGGCAACAAAGAGATGTTCCCATAGCGTTTTCACGCAGCATTGAGTGTAGCTTTTGAAAGGGAACAATGATTCTCTCCACTGTATACATGTATGGAAATGGAAAAACAATAAGATCTGCTTGACTTGATTTGATTTGAATTGAGTGAGTTGTACCGAACAACGTGGTAATACATACAGTACAGTACAGTACAGTACAGTACGTCTTGGGTTACTTTGCTGTAACACTGTTCCCTGAAAAAGCGGGAACGAGATGCTGCGTGAATACGCTATGGGAACATCTCTTTGTTTTCCAGTTGTGAAGCATATGTGTATCAACACGCCAAATATTTTTACTTACAACCTTGGTCAGGTGACATCATCTGATAAGGCGCACCTGCAGGTTATAAATAGGAGTGAACCGAAAACATCCTCAAGTCAATTTTGTCTGAAAGGATGTCCAGCCACGCCAGCAGTGCGGCATTGTAACGCAGCATCTCGTTCCCGCTTTTTCAGGGAACAGGGTTACAGCAAAGTAACCCGAGACATTCCCTTTCAAAAGCTACACTCAATGCTGCGTGAAAATGCTATGGGAATGAGAATAGCAACGCCACCCCACTGCAAGTGTATGGACCCCCGGGTTGTGTAGCGTGTGCGCACAATAGCCAACGAGGTCTCAGACCTAACTTTGGGATGCTGACTTGAAGACCCGCAAGCCCGGAGTAGCATTGACATCCAGACTATAAAATCTAACAAATGTGTGTGGAGAGGACCAGCCTGCCGCATCACATACTTGCTGCAAGGGGACACTTGCCAGAGCAATTGATGAGGCACCTGGTCGAATGAGCCCTGATTTCCAGAGGCGAAGTGTGACCACGCGCCCCGTAGGCTAGGGCAATCTCTCAACCAATGTGACAGGGTCTGTCTAGTGGCGGCCGCGGTTGTAGTAAATGAAAAGCTGCTCTGACTTACGCAACCTGAAGAGCACGTACTGGACACAATAAATGAAGTCCTTCCTGCTCCGGAGCTGTAAAAGGCGGAGGACAGAAGGCTTCGAGAACGACTGGGTGCATGGTCGAGAAGGGAACTTTCGGAAGATAGTTCGGGTGAGGATGCAGAATAGCTTTGACTAGCCCAGGGGCAAAGTCTAGGCAGGATGGGGAAACTGACAAAACCTGCAGATCTCCAATTCTCTTCAAGTAATGGCCAGAAGAAAAACCATCTTAAGAGTCAGAAGCCTGACAGACACTGACTCTAGTGGTTCAAAAGGGGTGTCAACCAGACCTTCGAGGACAAAAGCTAAGGCCCACGAGGGGACCGTGGCTCTAGCCGGCCTCAACCGTTTCGCTTCACGAATAAAAAGGTCAATTAAAGACTGCTTTCCCACAGAAACCCCATCGGACAGAACGTGACAAGCCGAAATAGCGGCTATGTACGTTCTGAGAGTACTAGGGCATAAGCCAGAGGACAACTTTTCTTGCAGAAACTCCAGCAATGAAACAATTTGGCAGTCAACTGAGTCTACATGTTTTGCCATGCACCAACTTTCAAATACACTCCATTTGAGGGTATAAGTTCTTCTAGTGGAGGGAGCCCTAGCACTTAGAATAGTTTTAATTACGCTGGCTGGAAGACCTTAGTTGGTCCCCTTCAGGGGCCAGACTTGAAGGTTCCAGATCTCGGGCCGGGGATGAAGTATTGTCCCCTGCGCCTGAGACAGAAGGTCCCGCCTTACTGGAATCACCCAGTGTGAGCCATGGAGGAGAGATATTAGATCCGAGAACCACAGTCTGGTCGGCCACCGTGGCGCTATCAATAAGAGGTGCAAACTCTGTTGACGGACCCTCACCAGGACTCCTGGGAGCAGAACTATTGGAGGAAACGCATAAAGGTGTAAACTGGGCCACGTGTGGGCCATCACATCCAGACCCAGGGGAGCTGGAGGAGTCAGAGTGTAGTAAAGGGACATTGTGCTGCTTTTTGTGAGGCAAAGAGGTCCACCTCTGCTACATAAAATCTTTCCCAGACTACTTCGAGTTTCCATTCCCCATGTGACACAGCTTGTCTGGATAGCAAGTCCGCTCCCACATTTATATGCCTCATAATGTAAATCGCTTTGTCCTGTGCCCAAAGCAGAACCTGGTGTGCTAGCTTGTCAAGTCAAGTCAAGTCAAGTCAAGTAGGCTTTTATTGTCATTCCAACCATATACAGTTAGTACACAGTGAAACGAAACAACATTCCTCCAGGACCAGGGTGCTACATACATGCAACAACATAAATTTACAACATACATTTTACATTAAGTTACTCTAAAAGAAGAACTATCAATATTATACAAAGATACACAATAGACAAAGTGCACGTGCAAATGTGCAAACAAAGAGGTACATGACAGACACAACAATGTAAGACACAACAGTCCTTTTTTGATGTAGGATGAATTGAGGTAGTGGGAAGAGCAGCAGTAAACAATTTACATTGACAAGAGTATTGTGTGCAAATAGCAATAAATATTGTGCAAAAAAATTGCGAGGAGCAGCACAGGTAGGTAGGTATGAGCAGATTAAGATGGATGTATATCAGTGTGATTGTGCATGTGTGTATATCAGTTCAATCCAGATGTTATTTTAGTTCGTCTGAGTGATTTGTGTGTGTGCGTGTGCTGTGTGTATGTATATGTGTGTGTATCAGTCCAGTCCCTTTGTGTTTAGGAGACAGATGGCTTGCGGATAAAAACTGTTTCTCAGTCTGGATGTGAGTGCCCGAATGCTTCGGTACCTTTTTCCAAATGGCAGGAGGGTGAAGAGTGTGTGTGAGGGGTGTGTCAGGTCAGCCACAATGCTGGTGACTTTGCGGATGCAGCGTGTGGAGTAAATGTCTTTGATAGAGGGGAGAGAGACCCCGATGATCTTCTCAGCTGTCCTCACTATCCGCTGTAGGGTCTTGCGGTCTGACATGGTACAATTCCCAAACCAGACAGTGATGCAGCTGCTTAGGATGCTCTCAATAGTTCCTCTATAGAAGGTGGTGAGGATCGGTGGTGGAAGCTGCGCCTTTCTCAGCCTTCTCAGGAAGAAAAGACGCTGTTGGGCGTTCTTATGCAGAGAGCTGGTGTTGAGGGACCAGGAGAGGTTCTCCTCCAGGTGGACGCCCAGGAATTTTGTGCTCTTGACGATCTCCACAGAAGAGCCGTCGATGCTGAGCGGAGAGTGATCGCTCCGAGTCCTCCTGAAGTCAATAACCATCTCTTTTGTCTTTTCGACGTTCAGAAACAGGTTGTTGTCTTTACACCAGTCCGTTAGCCTCTGCACTTCCTCTCTGTATGCTGACTCGTCGTTCTTGCTGATGAGACCCACCACGGTGGGGCATCAGTGAACTTGATGATATGATTGGAGCTGTGTGTCGCTACACAATCATGAGTCAGCAGTGTGAACAGCAGGGGACTGAGCACGCAGCCCTGGGGGGCCCTAGTACTCAGTGTGGTGGTGATGGAGGTGTAGCTCCCGATCCGCACTGCCTGAAATCTTTCGGTCAGAAAGTCCAGGATTAAGTTACAGAGGGAGGTGTTCAGGACAATGTACAGCATTCTGACGTAAGTGTCCTTCTTGTCAAGATGTTAGGTGGAGTGTGGTGGAGATGGCGTCGTCCGTTGAACGGTTTGAACGATACGCAAACTGCAGGGGGTGCAGTAAGGGGGGGGCAGAAGGGTCTTGATGTGTCTCATGACGAGCTGCTCGAAGCACTTCATGATGATGGGTGAGTGCAACAGGGCGGTAGTCATTGAGAAAGGACACACGGGGACGATGGTGGTAGACTTGAAGCATGTGGGAACGACGGTGCAGCTCAGAGAGATCTGCCAGCTGTTCTGCACATTCTCTAAGCACACTGTCTGGGATGTTGTCTGGTCCAGCAGCTTTACGTGGGTTGACTCTGCGTAGAGTTTTCCTCACATCAGCCGTGGTGAGATAAAGCACCTGGTCGTTCAGGGGAGGGGTGTTCTTCCTCGAAGTCACATTGTTCTGTAAGTTGAACTGTGCGTAGAAGCTGTTCAGCGCATTCGGAAGGGAGCCGTCGCCGTCACAGGCAGGTGATGTTGTCCTGTAGTTGGTGATGGCTTGTAAGCCCTGCCACATGCGCCGTGTGTCACCGCTGTCTCTGAAGTGGTTGTGGATTCTCTGGGCATGTGCGTGCTTCGCCTCTCTGATGGCCTGGGACAGTTTGGCCCTTGCTGTTCTTAGGGCTGCCTTGTCCACCTGACGGCAGAGTCTCGGGTCCTCAGAAGTGCACGCACCTCCGCAGTGATCCACGGTTTCTGATTGGGTCGTGAGATGATGCTCTTGGAGACAGCGATGTCATCAATGCACTTGTTGATGTAGCTGGTTACTGATGACGTGTACTTCTCCAAGTCTGTAAAGTTGCCGTAAATTTCAGCCTCCCTAGACATGTTCCAGTCAGTGTTCTTGAAACAGTCCTGAAGAGCAGAGATGGCTCCTGTACTGGGTAAACTAAACGTGCTACAACACGAAGTAAACAAAGTAGCACCTTTTTGGATCCGGAGCGGCCGCTGCGTGCTACTGCCACGCCGCCAAGAGAGGAGGAAGGAGGCAGATGTGAAGTTTTCAGAGAACAGATTTACACTTTCTAATTCCTGAAAGGGGATCTGATGAATATTTTGCTTCTGTTTAAGTTGAACTGATAAATTAGACGAGACAATAAGCTGATATTGACTAATTGTCTTGTGAAAGCAAATCCAGTAGACAGATTTGATACTAACTGTCTGTCCATCATCTGTGTTTCAGCCTTCAGACATGTTCCACCCAAACCCTGTAAGTGAACCTTTATGATCCATAAATGATGTTTAAAACCACTACAGTATTTATACACAGTGTTTAGTCCATTTTGTGATGGATGTGAATGTGTTACAGCCTCAATGGAGATTCTTCCTCCAGCAACTTCTACAGTGTGACTGTGTGTCTTCCTGCTGAACTGAAAGATTAAGACATGATGGAGTTTACAGTGTAATATGGAATCAAAATCTGTGTTTTGAGTGAAAATCCAGCAGAAAAGTAACATTCAGTCTCAGGTCAGAGCTCATCCTGTTTCTGTCTGTCTGTTTCTCTACAGCAGGAGACGAGGAGATCGAGATGAGGACAGAGTTTACAGAGGACCACATGAGAGACAACAGTATTAAAGGTTCAGTTTAAATTCTTGAAACTAAGACATTAGATGGTTTGATGACTACAAAACAGACTTGTTGCACTGCTGCTGATACAGAATGTACCGGTCACAGACTCTACTGAGCTGCTCACAAGAACAACGTCACAGAAGGAACATCATCTGGTTAGATCGTTAAACCATTCCTGACAGAATTGATCAGATTGATCAGATTGTCCCTGATGAGCACCCGAGTAACGGTGCTGAGGGGAAAAAACTCCCTGAGATGGCAATAGGAAGAAAGCTTGAGAGGGAACCTATTCTCATGTGTGTGTTAGTCTGATGGAAGTTCAGTATAACAGGAGAGGTGTTAATATGGTTAATTGGTTAATATGTTTGTTTTGGGTTTTTTTTTTATATAAAATGACCTCATCATAAGTGATGCTTGTAGCCTCACCTATTCAACTATAGGAACACTGTCACAAGCACTCTTAGGATAAAAGACAGTATTTTCATCTCTATTTTTGGGGTCTGTAGCTTACTGTTATTTATTTTATGTTTTGCCTTTGAAAACTGTCAGTGTGTATATGTGGTGTTTGTTTTGTTTGTTCATTTTTTGCCAACCCAAGTCTTACTTTTCTTCAAAAAAGGGAAAAGAGCCAATAAATCCCAGTTATTTGGACTGTGATTTATATTCACTTTGAACATTTATGTTGACTATTTCATGGTAATGTTATTTTAGTTATTCATGAATATTTTTAATAAATGAATAAAACTCTAACAAAGCCTGTTTGTATTTTACATTTTGGAGTAATCACATCAAGAGAAAGCTGGAAGAACTGGAACTGGTATCAAAGATGACCAAAACCCTTTGGACTCTCTGGTCACTGAGCAGGAACTTATAGACAAAATTAACAAACTGAAACCTCAGAACCCGACGAGATCCTGAATGAAATTTTAAAACTTTTCAATTTGGTTCTGAGTGTAAGTTTCTTCCCTGAAATCTAGAATCAGGGTTTAATAACACCCAGCCATGGAAGTGGAGATAAATTTAATCATTTGTGTGGTCTGTAACCTGGGGAAGATCATCTGCAGCATAATTAATGCACGACTTCCTTACCGGGCACAATGTCTGAGTAAAAGCCAGATCGGATTTCTACCAAATTACCGCACCACTGATCGCATTTAAACCCTACACACCCTCACCCAAAAATATGTTTTTCAAAATAACTCTAAAATATTTTAACCGTTTTATTGATTTCAGACTTTTGACTCCATTTGGCACCAAGGCCGGTTCTATAGAGTGTTGGAGAGCGGTGTAGGGGATAAATCATATGAGCTCATTAAATCCATGTACACAGGAAACAAGTGCAGAATAAAGAATTAACAACAAACAAACACATTTCATCACACTAAGAACGTAGTGATTTATAAATTTACTTTGACTTGTATTTCATTACAGACAATATGAACACAAAATATTTCATGTTTTGTCTGGTCAACTTTATTTCATTTGTAAAAATATACATCTTTTCCTGTCATTCAGACCTGCAACAGATTCCAAAAAAGTTTTTGACAGGAGCAATTTAGGGCTAGTAATAAGGTAAATTGGTTAAATAATGATGTGATTTCAAACAGGTGATGTCAACGGGTGATTGTAATTATGATTTGGTACAAAAGCAACATCCAAGAAAGATCTAGTCCAACAAATACGTGACAAAATTATTGAAATGTTTAAAAACAATATTCCTCAAAGAAAGAGGAAGACATTTGGATATTTAACCTTCAACAGTGTATAACATAATTATAATAATTAATATAATAATTATAATCCTTTAAGGATTAAAGATTAAAGGAATCTGGAAGAATTTCATTGTGTAAAGAGTAACGGCGCAGGCCTAAGCTGAACAACCGTGATCTCTGATCCCTCAAGCGGCCCTGCATGAAGAATCGTCATTCATCTATAAGCGATATCACCACATGGGCTCAGGACTACTTTGGCAAACCTTTGTCAAGTACCACAATACGTAGTTACATCCACAAATGCCAGTTAAAAGTGTATTGTGCACAAAAGAAGTCATATGTTAACAGTGTCCAGAAGCGCCGTCAACTTCTCTGAGATTAGAGGCATCTGGGATGGACCATCACACAGTGGAAACGTGTACTGTGGTCAGATCAATCAGTATCTCAGGTATTTTTTGGGAGAAATGGACGCCGTGTGCTCCGGGCCAAAGAAGAATAGGATAAGCCAGACTGTTACCAGCAATAATGTAGGTCCAAAAGCCAGGATCTGTCATGGTACAGGGTTGTGTCAGTGCCCTTGGCAAAGGTAATTAGCACTTCTGTGATGGCACCATTAATGCTGAAAGGTACATAGAGATTTTGGAGCACAATATGCTGCCTTCAAGAAGACATCTTTCCCAGGGACGCTCATGCATATTTCAACAAGACAATGCAAAACCACATTCTGCAAACATTACAAAGTCCCGGCTGCGGAGGAAGAGGATACAGGTACTTGACCGGCCTGCCTGCAATCTCCAGTAGAGAATGTGTGGTGCATTATGAAGCGCAAAATACGACAACGAAGACCCCGTACTGTTGCCCACCTTAAGACTTGTTTGCAGGAAGAACGGGACAAAATTACACCTGAAACACTGCATCACTTGATGTCTTCAGTCCCTAAATGTCTTTTAAGTGTTGTGAAAAGGAATGGCAACGTTACAAAGTGGTAAATGCTTCACTGTTCCAACTTTAAAAAAAAAAAAAATGTTTTGCCAGAACTAAAATAGTAATACATGTTTATTTTGAAACAAAATAATAAAATTCATTGCAGATAGTCCAACAGTGCTGTTGTACTGTCTGCAATGAAATAAAAATCGAAGCAAATTTAGAGCTCACTGGTCTTTTTTTTTATTTGCATTTTCCATACTGTCCCAACTTTTTCTGATTTGGGGTTGTGTATATAGGAATTAGCTTCTGTCCTAGAGCGGTCTGCGGCACCCGGTCTCACAGGTCTCACAGACTCAGATTAAACTCCTGCTATATGCAGATGACCTGGTCCTGCTGTCCCCCAGTTCTCAAAGTCTACAGCACAACCTGGACCTGCTGCAACAGTACTGTTAGACCTGGGCCCTGATGCTCAACCTCAGCAAAACTAAAACAGTCACTTTCCCAAGAAGATCCAGTTCTCAGGGAACAAAACTGAGAGATAAAGCACACAGAGCGTTTTACGGCATTAAAAGACAGACATTTGTAGAAATTCCAATTAGAATTTGGCTCAAAATATTAGAATCAGTAATTGAACCCTTCGCCCTGTATGGCAGTGAAGTGTGGGGCTCGCTATATCCGTTACTGATAAAAATACAGAAAAGGGCATTTAAATTCTGGAAACACCTAAAAGAGAGTCACACTCACACCATTATAAAGCTCTGTAGTACCAAGAGCTGAGACACCACCAGTCCCCTCATCCAAGAGTCAGTGCTCCACAACACAACGGTCACACATTAACACACTGCCATCAAACACTAACACGCCACCGTCACACGTTAACACATCTCCAGTGCAGCGTGGCAGACTATCTGAGCACAGTTTCTGACCCAAAGCTAAGAAACACCCTGACGAAGTACAGTACAGACTCAGTGAGCACTGTCTGGCCGTAGAGATGGGGCCACACAAACATACCTGCTGCCCCGAGGGAAGAGACTGTGCCAGCAGTACATTCACACTGAATTCTTCACCAAGTTCAATACAATCAGCCCCAACTTCAACTGCCTCCCCATCCCCAACAAATGTGGGTGTGGATGTGATTGTTCGTGCTGTACAGGTCACCACGTTCTTAGCTTGAATTATTTGGTCCTTTATTCCTGAGATGTGCAACTTCCCTGCAGACTCACTGTTACTGCACATTTGTCTGCTAGGCGTGCCGCTGCTTCTGCCCTTCTTACTGACACATGACTTCCCTCCTGATTATCTGCTCTCTAGCTCTTGATACAGTTGACCCATAAATTGACCTAGAGTCAACTCTTCGCAATAACTGGAGAAGTGATTCTTTTACAGCTTCTGCATCAAACTCCTTAGTATCAGCTTCTACGAATCGACGCTTCAGCAACGTAATCAACTCACTGTAATCAACTTCTCCTTCTGATATCTTGAGATCGAACGTTTAGTGAGCGAATGCTCTCATATGTTTGTTTTAACTCTGCTTCCCGTTTCTCTGTAGCCATCATATTATCTAACTCTGTTTTAGAGCACTCTTCTTTCAGTTTAAGTATATGAACATAAACTTACGTTCTCTTTTTACTATATTTTTTACACATCTCAACTCAAGCATTTTTTCTGTAGGACGCCTTTCTCTTTCAGATCGCCTGACTTCTTGCTCAACTTGTAAGGACGATTCCTGAAGTCTTGCTTTACTAGCTTCCAGATCTGAATTAATTTTAGCTAAATGCTTTTCATATTTTTGCAGATGTGAGACATCAAATTCAACTTCTATTTTGTCTTCTAATTGAGCCTTTTCATCTTCAAATGCTTGAATCACTTGGTCAAAGACGTCACTGACCTTACCATAAGTCAGCTGTAAAAACACTGCTAAAGTACAACGTGGAAAGAGCACAATGTGACTTATTACAAATAATTCAACTATAATATATAATATTCAAATATTTAACAAATAACACAACTTTATCAATGTACTAAACTAACCAGATGCAGTCATTATTTGAAATATTTACATACACCCTAAACTAGAATCAATTTTAAGGTACCACCCACCAAGGAATGAAAATTCAAACTGGAAAAAAAAAAAAATACAGTCTGACCTGGTCCAAGTGTTTCAAGGCTTATTGACAACTAAAATGTCCAAACGTCGTAATGTTGGCCCTTGTGGTTGTCCGTTATTACTGCAACACCATAGTCAACGGAATAATGGACTCTTAATCCAACAGAACCATGACGTTCTCTTGAGTAGCGACTTTTTCTGATCCATGTCCTGATTTCCCCCAGGACAACTTCACGTGCACATCAAAGGGAGGGCAGGCATCAATTCTTCTTTTCTCGGGTGTAAACACCTCCTTCGACTAACGTTTTTTCACTATAACGGCTCCCGAAGATTTTTTCCTGACCAGAAAAATCA
Organism: Clarias macrocephalus; assembly: GCA_011419295.1. Lineage (NCBI taxonomy): Eukaryota > Metazoa > Chordata > Actinopteri > Siluriformes > Clariidae > Clarias > Clarias macrocephalus. The sequence goes on along the minus strand of JAAGKR010007073.1, from coordinate 28,451 downwards.
CTTTTCAACTGATGCCTTCGATACTTTCAAATTTCAATGAGATCTTCTCAAAGTGAGGACAGTCAACTTCACAAACATCAAATGGCCACCGTGAAAAAAAAACGTGTGCCTTCCAATCAGGATTCAGGAGACATTAAGAGAGATATATTTAAACAACACTTTTCTTCGTCTTGCACTCTCAACACACTTGCAACCTCATGTCTTTTCTGTGTACACACAACGAATAAAACCCACATGACTGGTCAGTGTAGCACTACTCGTTTTCTCCTGTAGGTGGCACAATTTCCATATTATTATATAAATCAAATGAACGATTACAAATACGAAGTTAAATATTATACACCATTTATAACAAACAAAACAAACGTATTTCAAAATGTGACCAAAACATCTTCAGAACAAAAATACACTTTACAGCTACACCATCATTTGAAACATTCACCCAATCAAATAAATGAAATAAGACCTTCCTTATCCACCAGACAAACCACCTACATGCTCTCCAGCAGCTCCATAGTCCAGCCCTGTACATAACACTCACCCCGGGCCATTCGTCATCCATATCTCTCATAGTTCCTTCCAGAATCACAAGGGCCCTCCTCGAGGCCCTGGGTGTCTCCAACCCCCCACTATGATGTCCCTGAGGGCAGTAATATTATTTACACAGAGCACAGAGAAAATTACAATATTTGCATTTAGTTTAATCATATACAGAACAATGTGTCACTATTTATATTCATAAGATCACACAGGGGCTAACACACCTGATTAAGAGAGAATACAACAGAACGTATTATGTGAAGTACAGCAGCCATGCAGGAGGAGGAGAACAAAGAGAGAGCACGAGGGCTCCTGCATAAACTTTGGTTATTTTTTATTATTTTCAACATTGTACATTAATACTGAAGACACCCAAAACTATGAAAGAGCATGTAGGGAATTAAATTGAAAAGTGTAGTATGTAGTAAATAAAAAGTGTTAAACACATCCAGATAATGTTTTATATTTTAGATTGTCCAAAGTAGCTACATTTAGCTTTGATGACAGCTTGGTACACTCATGGCTTTCTCTCATCAGATTCATGAGGTCATCTGGAATACACAGAAAAATCCTTAGTCTTGAATGAACACCCAGGGTGTTGATTTAACACTTTCAGAGTACATTTATGACCATTAGATCATGTATAAACACTTGGGGTGTTAAATCAACACTGGGAATTTTGCAGTGTAGTCTTTACTTAACAGGTGTGCTTTGTCAAGAGTTCATGTGCTTTAGACCATCAGTCGTCTTCTGCGGAGTCAGAGTGTGTGGGTACAGAGTCAATAGTTCTAATAGTGCTACTACAACTACTGTACAAATCCAGATCATGGCAAGTAACAAACTCTTCTTGTGCCTGACTGTCCTGGTGTTCGGTGCTCTGTATCGTTGGCCAGATGGCAAAAGTTCAAAGAGAAGGTGGATTGGGTGTGAGGGGTCCAAAGTGATATTCCGAGCCCTTTTCTTCACTCTGGATATATACAGTTCTTGCAGCGGGCCAATAATTCTTTCAGCAATTCGAACCATCCTTTGTAGTCTTCCGATGTCTGATTTTGTAGCTGAGCCAAACCAGACAGTTATTGAAGTGCACAGGACGGATTCAATGACGGCTGAGTAGAACAGTGTGAGCAGCTCCTGTGGGACGTCGAACTTCTTCAGCTGGCGAAGGAAATACAACCTCTGATGGCCTTTTTAACAATGTCTACTGCTTTTTCACTCCAAAAAGCATTTATGTGGGCTCTAATCTGAGATGCTGTAAATCAGTGCTTTCTGTGGATGATCATTCTAATAAACTTATCCTCTGCAGCGTACATGGGGATACATTCAGAGTTCTTGAGATTTTTCAGACTGACTGACTTTTATTTCTTAAACTCATGTTGGACTGTCTTTTCTCTTTACTGAGCAGAGTTTTTCCCCAGGCAATTTACCTCATGAACAGCTAAACATTCTTCTCACTGTGCATTAAATATATGTGCAATATTGTGTGCAACACCAATCAAATAAATGAAATAAGACCTTCCTCATCCACCAGACAAATATACTGTGCAATACTACAGATATTTATTTGACTTATTTGTAAGTATCTCACACCCTACTCCATTTGATGTTAACCCAAAAAAAAAACCCCATCCTACTCAATTTGTTGTCATTTTTATTTTTATTTTTTCCTGTTTTGTGTTGTGCTGTTTTGTCTTGTTATTTGTTTTGGTCTGGAAGCTCTGTCAATAAAACAAATTCCTTGTACGTGCAAGCGTACTTGGCAATAAAACTCTTCCGATTCTGATTCATATTTCAAAATCCACCGTTCAGTGGAGACTGCGTGAGTCAGACCTTCATGTTTGAGTTGCAGAAAGAAACCATCTCTTTGGAATAACAACAAGCAGAAGGTACTTGTTTGGGCCAAGAAGCACAAGGAATGGACATACGATGATGTCTTTGTTAGACATAGAGGGGGAACATACGGTTCCTGAATGTGTGTTTCCCACTGTGAAGCATGAAGGAGGAGGGGTGATGGTGTGGGCGTGTCCTACAGGACAATGACTCCAAACACACCTCAAGGTTATGTAAGAGCTATTTGTCCAAGAAGGAGAGTGATGAAGTGCTGATTTTTATTTTTTTCTACAATGCTGACTTGTGATCTACTTATGATCTATAAACCCTTCATAATGGCTCTAATCTGAGGTGCTGGTTGTTAATTGGTGATTTCTGAGGCTGGTGACTCTAAATGAACTTCTCCTCTGCAGCAGAGCTCAGTTTTGGTCTCGCTTTCCTGGGAAGCTCTTCATGAGAGACAGTTTCATCATGGAGCTTGATGGGTTTTGCTAATGCACTTGACACAATACTGTTCTTGCAAGAACTGTTTCAGAACGGCTGACCTTCCTGTGTTAAAATAACACCTGATTCTTGTGAGGCCGTCTCTTTAACCACAAGCTGCAATGCTTCAGCTTCAGCTATTTTCCGACCACAGACCTGAGACGTGGTACACTTGCATGCATGATGCTTGTGGTTTAAATGTGAGAACTGATACATTCACCTGTGGGTTATCAGGTTTTACCCACTGACAGCTTTTCTTTACCTTATTTTTTCCACTGATTAATTTGCAAAAAAAAAGAAAAAAGGAAAAACGAAGAAAGATGAAAGATTATGTTTCTTACAATTGTGTTAAAAGTTGTCTGTATGTTGACTGCTATGCAACAATTATACACCAATTTACACTACTGATAATTAAGATAATAATTCAATAGTAGAGGTGGGTAGTAATGAGTTACATTTACTCTGTTACATTTACTTGAGTAACTTTTAAATAATTTTCTTCTCTGAATAGTTTTACTGCACTGTACTTTTTACCTTTACTTGAGTAGATTTGTGAAGAAGAAACGCGACTCTCACTCCGCTACATTCGGCTCCACTCGACTCGTTACTTTTCTAACCATTTATTCTACACATGCAGCCGGTAGATCTACCACATGACGCAGCAACAATAACCACATGCAATACTCATCCAATACGTTTTTACTCTGACTTGAGTAATATTCTGGATGACTACTTTTTACTTCTACTTGAGTAATATTATTTTGAAGTACAGCTACTCTTACTGGAGTAAATTTTTTGGCTACTCTACCCACCTCTGATTTATAAATAGAATAAATCAGATTCTTTAGATCATGCATTTATAATGCCCAAATTAAATTATTTGGATAATTACATTTAGATCACACTATGGTGCTGCAATAAACATTGAGTATTTTCTTCTAAATTGCATTATTATGAGAGCACCACGCTTCAAATGAATGAAATATCCAGTAAAAAAAAAAATACAAACAGAAAATTGGTGTGTTGTTTACTGGAGAAATTAACCAGTCATTCATTTAGCTTGAGTAAAAAAATAATACTGGATTAAACTCATACACATATTATACAACTAACATAATATCTGGAGTAGAGAATGCATTGCATTTACAAATACTAAGATATACATAAATTAATATAGTTTCTAAAAAACACTATCACATTTTAATGTTTTAATATTCTACATCTTAGTATTACAATAGTGTGTTTATAGTGTATTGGGACGGACATTTTCAGGGAGATTTTACTGAAATGTAAGACGAGATACGAATCATAAACATCCAACCCAACATTTAGGTTAGATTTTTTGCTTCCTGTGGGCCTGTTTCCTAGGTGTTATAGGCTGCATCTCTCTCGACACCCCTTACACACAGATACACCAGTGTTAGTTTTAGCCATCAGACCGTTTCCTCTTCGTCTCTCGGCTGATACACAATGGTCCAGGTTAAAGTTCTGCCTGGGTTTCTCTGTGTCATGGGTAAGTCTTAATCATCTTAATGATGGATATAATAAACTTTTTTTTACACTTTATTACCTGGTTGTGTAATTAAAATTTAATGATTCAGAAATCCATCTTTAAGATTTAGTGTTAGTGAGAATACATCATTTTGAAAGTAAAAAGAAAACTATTAATATTGTTTGTAATCTGAAGCTATAAGGTATATAAATATAACAAAGTGTGTGCGTGCGTGCGTGTGTGTGTGTGTGTGTGTGTGTGTGTGTGTGTGTGTGTGTGTGTGTGTGTGTGTGTGTGTGTGTGTGTGTGTGTGTGTGTGTGTGTGTGTGTGTGTGTGTGCAGGTTTGCTCTCAGAGACTCTTTGCTCTTTAACTTTGGAGGCAGAAATTGGAGATAAAGTCACTATTTGGTGCCAACATGACGTGATTCATACGGGTTACATCTTCTGGTTTAAACAGGTATTTGGTTCATTTCCACTCCTTATTGGGTGTAAAAAGCTTAGGACGTCGGCTCCATCAGAATCGTGTTACTTCTTTACTGAGAGTGAGAGAATAGTGACGTCTGTTCATGACAAGAACACGTCTCTCACCATCACTGCAGTAAATGTCTCTGATACAGGACTCTACTACTGCAGCTACATGGAACAGAGCGAAATAATCTTTAGAAACTCCACGTCTTTACAATTGAAAGGTAAATTAGAGTCAATCATTTCAGTAAAAGTTAAGTGAGATGACAGAGGTTGTAAAATTAATGTTTCTATTTTTTTTTTTTTCAGTTGTAAATGTTACAATTTCTGAGGACAAACCAACAGGTTGTCTGTTTCTTTTTTCAAACACAAACTTCTTTTTTCTGTTTAAATTAAATAAAATGATGCAGGTTTAAAGATCTAAATTATTTCCATAATTTTTGTCTCCAAGGCTTCGTCTCTCCTGCTGTGTTCTTCATGCTGACTCTGGGGTTTGGTGCAGTGACTGTGATTCTTCTCAGTGTCCTGATCTTCATCATACTGAAGTACAAAAAAACTCACACAGGTCAGTTATTACTTTTATAATAATAATAATAATAATAATAATAATAATAATAATAATAATTGTGTTGTGTTATATTAGGTGCTGCAGCAGAAGTTAATAAGGTAAATCTGAGTATTTTAGAATAATTCTACTGAGTTAAGTTACTCTGTAACAGAAATCAATACATTTGGATTTTTTTTCCTGCTAATGAGAACATTTTAACCACTCAATAAAAACTTTTATTTGAAGACAAATGACAAATAAATTACAGCAAATTGGCTTTCAGTGTATTGGGTAATTTTAAAGATTTAGTAATAACAATAAAGCTCAGTTCAGTAATACAGTATTCTGCACATGATCCAGTCATTTCTTCTTGTTCTCACCTTTTCTGGTTTAACCAGACTCTGACTTCTTCAAGCAAGGTAGAAGTCAACATACTCAATGCATTTTTTTTATTTAATTTTATGCACATTTTTTGACATTCTCTAATTAGATGGATAATTTTTTTTATTTATATTTGTGGGGCTCAAACTAATTTTCATTCTTGACATTTTTAAAGAAATGATTAAATGTTTCAGCATGCAAAGCCATCCGTTATAGTTTACACATAATATTTATATAAAAAATAGTACAGACTTTGTTTCATAAAAATATATAATTTTAAATTACTTTTTAAATAATTTAAATTGTTATTTTAATCACCTTTAAACTAGATTTTAACTCAGAATTCTCAGGATCTTCTTACAGGTTTATTTATTTAAGTATCGTATATCATCTGGCTATTAATACCTCCACTCACAATACTCGGTCAATATCACATTGATATTATTTATAGACTCCTTGATTTTAAGTTATTGAGGTTTGGATGTTTTTATTCAAACACTTGCATCATAACTAATAACTATATCAACATTTAATATAATAGCAGTAAATATTATACCTGATAAATAAAGTAAGAATGAAAGCAAACTGAAGTCAAAGATAAATATTCCTCAAGATTCTCAGACAGCTCAGTAAAACATCTAGAGAAAATGTTAAATATGTTATTTATTTATTTATTTATTTATTTATTTATATTTTATTATCTGTGTGTGTTTTCTTTGTTCCTGCAGGCTGGGGAATCTGTTCATTACGCTGCACTACATTTTTCTAATATTAAAACCAGACGAACCAAGAGATGCGCCGAAAATGTGGATCCACCTGTTGTATATTCTTCTGTTGCCCAAAGTAAAGTGCATATGTGATCTTACATTAAACAATAAATTATTTATTTCTCATTCACAATTGGAAAACTCTGTGACAGTAACCAACTCTCAACCTGCTGTCTTTAATTTTATGCACTGGGTCTCTGGCTGAGGAAGGAGCTCTGAGTGGCTCATCATTTTATATATAATAACAGATCTAACCAATCATACTGTACTGTAGATCAGACTGAATGTAGATTGTGATTCTTCAATCATACCGCAGAAATTGGGATTTATCAGAAAAGGTGGGAAACCTAAAATAACCTCAAAGTATTTCTGCCCCTTCTGTTATATTTCTGACAGATCAAACACTTCACAGCAAGCAGACCTATTCACAATGTAATATTTATTTATTTATTTTTTGTTTTATACTATTTCAAAAACATCTGTTTTGATTAAATTATTTTTGGATGTAAACACATTATCGTAATTATGAGCATCCATGTAAACAGTTAAGCTCAGAATGAAGAATATTGATAAACAACATTATTAACAATAAACAAACTATATAAATATTAACTCGGACATGATTGTTATTGCAACATTCTTAGCATAAAATAGTAAGTATATATATTTTTAAAAGCTGGTGGGGTGGTGCATGGGGACAGCCAGGAAGAGAGAGAGAGAGAGAAGAGAGAGAGAGAGATATGAAGAGATCATTTTAGATTGCTGAATTCTGAATGCGTACACTAAAAAGACTCGGCAAGGCAAAATGATTTAATTAAAGTTGGTTCCAGATCACACGGGTATCCAGGGAAATGAAAGGGTGGACAATCTGGCAAAGGAAGCAGTTTAAAGAGAAGTGATAGATATTAACATTAAATGATCAAACAGCAGAGGATGGAAAAGCACAAAGCAGCGATGGCAACATCAGGGGGACGATCCAGGCAGACATCTGTACTCAATCCAAACAGAGTAGACTTGAGTAGGGGAACATAACACTCCATATTATACGGAAACACCCCACTGGCCCGTGTGAGCAGTGTCATGAGAAAGAGACAATAGAACAGGTAATAATGAAGTACAGGAAATACTATATTATATAATTATATCATATAAATTATAATATATATTTAAGTGTTTGTCAGACAGTAAGTTAGTCTCTGTAAGTTCTGTATCTCACACGGTCACTTCAGTAAAATAAATAGGTTTGATATATAAGATGTTTATGAGATTCAGACAGTGTGATAACCAGAAGCAGAAATCTCACAGGTTCATGGTGTTGTGTTATTGTGACTTCAGCTCGAAAATGTGTTATTCTGAAATGTCTGGGTGAAAACACAACTTTACTCCATTAAATACAATCTCTTTTATTCTTAAACAACATGTCGAAGATTTGGAACATTAACTAAACATAAATAATTATTAAAATAATACAATATATAATAAAATAATAAATAACTGAATTTTTAAAAATAAAATTAAAGTCAATGCAGTTCTTTATGGAAGTCTAAACCTGCAGCATTACCGCAAAGAGAAGCAGACGACTGTGATCTTGGAGTAAACTTGTGCAGTTGCAGTTTTAGACATTTCCTTATTCCTCACTATAAAGCATTGGTGACCTGCTTTTTTGAGACATTACCTGTAGTGAGCTTTAGGGCTTCAGCTTTTTTAGAGTAAATACGAATATTTCAGATTCACATTGATTTAATTAAACTGATTACAATTTTATAGCATACACCTCATCATCTATCCGTCCAGCATCCAGTACGATTTAGTGCATCTTAACCCATTGGCCAATTATGAGCAAGGTAACGTAAGATCTGAGCAAATGTCTTGTCTTGGTTCTGTAATTTAAAGTTAACAGTTCTTTATGAAGAAACCTGAATTTATTGAGCTACTCTAATATACATGGTACTACACTACTTCCAATCCACACTGTATTCTTTCCATTTTGCCGCCTCATTCTCTGCTTTCTGCACACCTGTTCTCTATCTCACCTCTGCCTATTTAAACTCATCATCAAGCAACCATTCTCGGCCGAATTATTGCGTGCTCATAGCCCAGTTTTCTCGTGCCTCACGTCAAGTTTTATTCTCTCCTTCACATTACCGACTTCTTTCCCTTTTTCCTGCTTCTCACCTCATGGATCAAACCTGTTCGGTACGCTAATGCTGACTGAACTCCCGGCTTTGATCTCCCGCTTCCGCTTCATGACCACGACTTTGTCTAGCCCGCAGGATTTATTGCAACACGGATCTCAGGTATGCGCTTCAGGAATTAGAGCTCTCCTCTTCAGCGCTTCTGTCCGCAACTGCCTTCACGCTGCACGTTGGATGCCGCACGCACCTTGTCACTCTGATCTCCAGTGGCCCCGGCTCGTCAACACCCTCACGGAATACTCAAGCTTCTCTTTTCCTCTATCCAGAGCATTATGTACATTAAAACATAAGTTTTAATGAATTAAAACTTTCAGTTCAGTTGTTGTCGGCTTTTGGGTCCTCCATGCCTCGGTGGTTCTCCTCCGGAAGAAAGGGAATCACAGCGTTGCTGATTGGTTGGCAGTCTAGCGGTTTGGTGACGTCTTTTCTTGAAAGCCCTCTGTGATGTGTTGTTTGCTTAGTTACTTGGTTGCTGGAGGCTCTTGAAGACTGGACGACTCGATCCCTGTGGATTCTGTGCCTTTTTTAACACCAGTTATGACTGGCATGTGGGGCAGCATGAAGGGAGTAAAAGCATGAAACAGCAGCTGCTGATTTTTTAGGAATGCTGGTGCATCAAACACTGTACATCCAACTGAACTACTGCAGCTTCAACAATGAAGTAACACACAACTTTCAGCACAAAACAAAGTCCTCAAAGCAGAGATAGTTTTTTATATTTTATAAAGCGCTGTCTCTCTGTTTCCTAGTGTACACACACACACACACACACACACACACACACACACACACACACACACTACTTCATGTGTAAACACACTGTAGCTATTTCCACAGTCCATCTCTGCAGGTCCCGAGGTGTCAGTGTTCCAGAAACACTCGTCTCCTTCTCCAGAGCTGGTGTGTCACGCTACAGGTTTCTTCCCCAAAGCACTAAACATCACCTGGCAGAAGAACGGAGAGGACGTGCATGAGGACGTGGAGCTCAGAGAGACGTTACCCAACCAGGATGGAAGCTTCCAGAAGAGAAACATTCTGAAAGTCCCAGCTGAGGAGCTGCAGAAACACACCTACACCTGCGTGGTTCAGCACAGCAGCTTGGAGAAGGAGTTAGTGCGAGAAGTACCAAAAGGTCCTAATAAACTAGAGCTGTAGAGAGTGAAAGCTGATTTCTTGCTGCAGCAGATAATAAAGACTCTGTGCTGATTTAACAGGTGGGGGATCAGATGGAGGATCAGACGGAGGATCAGATACAGCAACAGAAGGTGGAGGATCAGATGGACAATCAGAAGGAAGATCTTGTGAAGCACGAATTGCTATCATCGCTGCTGTAGTTGCGGCTCTCGTCGCCGTTGTTGCTGGAATTGTGGAAGAAGAAGAACTCTGGTGAGAGGAGGAAGGAGGCAGATGTGAAGTTTTATATATGAAGTTGTAAAAAAAATTTATGTTAAGGCGCCTTATTGTTTTTTTTTTTTCAGAACATCTGTGCATGCGCGCGCACTCAAGGAGGTTTGTGTTTATTGATACACACACGCACACACACGCACACACAGAGTTCTTGACATTTCATTTATACAAATCCTCTCCCCAATGCATAACCTGATGCTTACTGTGCAGCAAAGATCATAAATAAATAACAGAAGCCTTCATTACAAACTCATGTAATATGTTTAATATGAAATATTCAGTAGGCTACGTGTATTAAACACATGACTTATAAATCCCTCTAACAAATTCTTTCCACACTTATTTTCTGTGTGTAAACAGTAACAAAAAAAAAATGAGACTACAGTAAACTATTATATGCAGATAATCCAGTACAATTAGGCACAATTAGGTTAATTTATTTTTACTGTTTACACACAGAAAATGAGAAGAAAGAATTGTTGCAATTGTTGGTGAGTTATAAGTCATGTGTTTAATACATGCAGCCTACTGAATATTTCAAATTGTTTGCGTTTGTAATTAATGCTTATTTTATTTATTACTGAATCTTTTCTGCACATTAAGCACCTGGTTATGCATTTGGGAAAAGAGTTGCATAAATGAAATGTTGAGGACTGTGTGAGAGTTTGAGTATCAGCTGGTCTGTTAACACACATGCACGGTTTGTAAGTGGCCTCTAGAGGTCACTAGAGGTAATTATTTCAGTCATGTTATTCATGGGACGGGGTTTGTGTTTGTAA
>JAAGKR010007073.1:5181-17547 GCA_011419295.1 Clarias macrocephalus | reverse complement strand
AAGGAGTTAGTGCGAGAAGTACCAAAAGGTCCTAATAAACTAGAGCTGTAGAGAGTGAAAGCTGATTTCTTGCTGCAGCAGATAATAAAGACTCTGTGCTGATTTAACAGGTGGAGGATCAGATGGAGGATCAGACGGAGGATCAGATACAGCAACAGAAGGTGGAGGATTAGATGGACAGTCAGAAGGAAGATCTTGTGAAGCACGAATTGCTATCATCGCTGCTGTAGTTGCGGCTCTCGTCGCCGTTGTTGCTGGAATTGTGGAAGAAGAAGAACTCTGGTGAGAGGAGGAAGGAGGCAGATGTGAAGTTTTATATATGAAGTTGTAAAAAAAATTTATGTTAAGGCGCCTTATTGTTTTTTTTTTTTTTTCAGAACATCTGTGCATGCGCGCGCACTCAAATAACAGAAGCCTTCATTACAAAGTCATGTAATATGTTTAATATGAAATATTCAGTAGGCTACGTGTATTAAACACATGACTTATAAATCCCTCTAACAAATTCTTTCCACACTTATTTTCTGTGTGTAAACAGTAACAAAAAAAAAATGAGACTACAGTAAACTATTATATGCAGATAATCCAGTACAATTAGGCACAATGAGTAGTGTCAGGGCATCAGACATCAGAATACCAGCTGTAAGTTTAGCAGTGACAGTGAGACACTCTGTGGACATCATGTCCCTCACCGAAGGTCTCAATCCTGCCTTTCTCCTGTCAGTGTTCAGATCAGGGTTTTAACCCTTAGTTGTAGTTTAGTTTAGAAAGTGCTTTTACTTAAAATGCAAGTTCAGTCTGAATAATAATAATAATAATAATAATAATAATAATAATAATAACTAGAGAGAACTAGGAAGAAGAAGAACTCTGGTGAGACGAGGAAGGAGGCAGATGGCAAGTTTAATACTAACTGTCTGTCCATCATCTGTGTTTCAGGCTTTAAACCTGTTTCACCCAAACCCTGTAAGTGAACCTTTATGATCCATAAATGATGTTTAAAACCACTACAGTATTTATACACAGTGTTTAGTCACTTTGTGATGGATGTGAATGTAGCGTCTATGGGAGTCACGTGACAAAAGAACAAATTGTTCACGCACGACCCGTCACTAATACACTGTGAAGCCAGATGCTCTTCTACACCACTGTTAGAATAAAATAGAAAGTGCAGCTATGTAGGGGAGAGATTCTGAGTTTTTAGCAAAAAATAAATAAATACATTTAACCTGAACTGCCACTTGAGCAGCAACTAAATATTAAAACCCAGAGCTGCACACAGACAGGACAAAGGAGGGATTGAGACAGTGGGTGAGGGACATGATGTCCACAGAGTGTCTCACTGTCAATGCTAAACTTCAGCTGGTGTTCTGATGTCCGAGACTCTGATGCTGCTCATTGTGCCGCGCTCACCTGGATTATCTGCAGACGATGCTAATTTATTTTTACTGTTTACACACAGAAAATGAGAAGAAAGAATTGTTGCAATTGTTGGTGAGTTATAAGTCATGTGTTTAATACATGCAGCCTACTGAATATTTCAAATTGTTTGCGTTTGTAATTAATGCTTATTTTATTTATTACTGAATCTTTTCTGCACATTAAGCACCTGGTTATGCATTTGGGAGAAGAGTTGCATAAATGAAATGTTGAGGACTGTGTGAGAGTTTGAGTATCAGCTGGTCTGTTAACACACATGCACGGTTTGTAAGTGGCCTCTAGAGGTCACTAGAGGTAATTATTTCAGTCATGTTATTCATGGGACGGGGTTTGTGTTTGTAAGCCCAGGAACCTGTATAACCCATCAACAGTTGCACTGTTCAGATTTCCTTTGTTCAAGAAGCACATATGTAAGTAAATTCAGTTTGTGTAATTCTAGTGCTGTGCACTGTAACATTTTTAAGTTGCTTTACTTCATGTTCACACTTGTGTGCTGTTTAGCCCAGAGACTTTAAAGCTACGTCAGAAAGCATCAAGTTAAAAGTTTGCACCCTTGAGCGTGCACCCGTGAGCGGAGCGAGGTGTGTATTGTTGGTTCCATGTTTGAGATGCAAAATTTCTACATTGACTGTTTTTGGAATTATTGTTTGCGTTTATTTTGTAGTTTTCATGGTGCTTATGCCGGTTGCAGAACAATGAAATCAATAAAAAGACTCTCTGCCTTGTATTCAGAAGCCAAGGGCTGTGATATGTTTTGTGCAAAATCATACCTGGCACTGGTAGAAAGGCACAAAGTCTGTTAAAGCAGTGATGTGTACCGGCCTGCTTTTAGGCCTAAACAGATTTAAAAGCTCACTACTTTTCATACTAAAGTACGTAAATCAAGTCATTGATTTACGATGAACCTGTATATTAGATCCTATACCGACACATTTTCTCAAACAGATAGTACCAGCAATAATAGAACCCCTGTTGAAAGTAATTAACTGTTCTCTCAGTAGTGGGTATGTCCCCAAATCCTTTAAATTAGCTGTTATTAAACCGCTAATCAAGAAATCTGCCCTTTACCCCTATCAGCTGTCTAATTATAGGCCGATATCAAACCTTCCCTTTATCTCCAAGATTCTGAAAAAGGTAGTATCACAGCAGCTATGTTCACATCTACACAGAAATAGCATAAATGAACTGTACTGTAGCTGCTTGTGGTCCTATGACTAGAACTTCTGTCTTATCTGGATTTTTATAGGTTTCTTTCACCTTAGAAATATTGCCAACATAAGAAACATATTGTCACGTAATGATGCAGAAAAGCAGAAAAACTAGTTCATGCTTTTATCTCCTCTAGGTTGGACTATTGTAACGCCTTACTGTCTGGTTGTTCAACTAGGTGTATAAACAAGCTTCAGTTAGTTCAGAATGCAGCAGCGAGAGTCCTCACTAGAACCAGAAGATACAAGCACATCACCCCTATCTTATCTACACTGCATTGGCTCCCTGTGAAATTTCGCATCAATTTTAAGATACTACTTTTGACGTATAAAGCATTAAATGGTCTCACGCTATCTATCTGAGTGAACTGTTAGTGTCTTACGATCCGCCACGCCTACTTCAATCAAAGAATGCAGGCTGCTTGTCAGTACCACGTATTATTAAAACTAGAGCAGGGGGCAGAGCTTTTTCTTACAAAGCCTTAAAGTTATGGAATAGTCTTCCTATTAATGTTCAGGACTGAGACACAGTCTCAGTGTTTAAGTCTAGGCTAAAAACCTATTTATTTAGCTAAGCATTTTTGTAAATACAGTAGATTAGGCTTAGGTAAAGGAGCAGATCTGGGGGACTCGTGGACGTAGAGTATTCTGGTGAACTGGTATGTTTAGATGCTGTCCTCCCCACTCTCATTGATCACTCAGGTTTGTTTACGGTGATTGGTTGCTTTACATCTCAGGGAGCCCTCATGTCTGTGTTTCCTTCTGGCTCTCCCTTTTAGTTATGCTGTTATAGTTAGTCCTGCCAGAGTCCTTGCTTGCACTTTGCACTAAATATACATTCACCTTATACATGTTTGACTGTCATACCTAACTGCCATCTCTCCTTATCTTCTGCTCTCTCCTCTTCTGCTCTCTTCTCTCTCTCTCCCTCTGTCCTTTTCCCTCTCCCTGTCGACCTATACATGTCGCTCCTGAGTTGCCAGTGATCCAGACCCCTCTGCCCTCTGGACCTGTCTAACCCGTCCTGGAGTCCTGCCTCAGGTTAAAGATCTTGTTGCATGGATGGCCCATGTGGTCTGCCTGGGATGCGTGTGGTGGCTGGGGATGACCAGTGACTTCAGTCGTTCGATAGCTCAGGACTGGAATTTCCTACTGTCTACCTGAGCCTCCAGGAACAAACTGTACTCCATTTAATTTAAACACATCTCCTGTTATACTGAACTTACACAGTATTATGCTGATCAATACCTTCTATCCGTTTTCACCCCGATGAGGATGGGTTCCCTGTTGAGTCTGGTTCCTCTCAAGGTTTCTTCCTATTACCATCTCAGGGAGTTTTCTTGCCACCGTCGCCCTCGGCTTGCTCATCAGGGACAATCATTACTTCTCCGCATCCAAGATGGCACCGGTGAGGTCGGCTGCTGTCACGAGTTCTCCGACCTATTTTACCTTGTTTTCACTTTTTAAGTTAATTTTCAATAACTTTAAACCGGATAATTCGTCACCATTGAGTGCCTTAGGTACGATAGAGATACTCTTATTTCTATTGGTCTACAATGTACTCACAATTTGACGTTTATAACTCTGGATCCGAGCTGGCCTAGTAAGATCCTGAGGGAGAACAAAGGACGCGACGTGAAATGGCGGCCCCGAGGGAAACGGGCCGGCGTCAGGAACAGGCTGAGAGCCCGTGCACACCGCACACCTCTGCCTAGCATCCTGCTCACCAATGTCCAGTCCCTGGAAAACAAGCTTGATGACCTCAGGGCCAGGAACTACATTCGGGACTGCAATCTCCTCTGCTTCACCGAGACATGGTTGAACCCAGCGGTGCCAGACCACGCCATTCAGCCGGCCGAGTTCTTCTCAGTTCACCACATGGACAGGACACGGGACTCGGGGAAGTCAAGGGGAGGCAGCGTGTGTTTAATGGTGAACAGCAGCTGTTGAACAGCGAGCGTTGTTCCTCTTACATGCTCCTGCACACCCAACCTGGAACTATTGACTATCAAATGTCGTCCTTTTTATCTTCCTCGGGAATTTGCATCGGTCATAATCAGCGCCGTTTATATTCCACCACAAGCGACATGGACTCTGCCTTATGCGAGCTGCATGAGGCACTCATACAGCACCAGACTCAACACCGGGACGCTGTGCTTATTGTGGCGGGGGACTTTAACAGTGCCAACCTCAAACGCACAGCGCCGAACTTCTATCAACATATCACCTGCCCAACCAGGGGCGAAAGGACACTAGACCACGGTTACACAACAGTTAAGGACAGCTACAAGGCACAATCTCATCCACCGTTTGATAAATCTGACCATGCCGCCATCTTCCTCATGCCAAAATATAAACAAAGGCTCAAACAGAAAGTTCCAGTTCGGAGGGAGATCGCGCGCTGGACAGACCAATCGGTGGCCTCGCTACAGGATGCACTCGATGACGCAGACTGGGACATGTTCCGAAACAGCTCCAATGAAATGAACGTCTTTACGGAAGTGGTTGTGGGATTCGTCGGGAAACTAGCGGATGATATCGTACAGAAAATGACTATCAGAACGTTTCCCAATCAGAAGACGTGGGTGGATAAATCCATCCGCGACGCTCTAAGATCTCGCACCACTGCCTACAACGCGGGACTTGCGTCGGGGGACATGGACCCGTACAAGGCTGCGTCATATAACATCCGGAAGGCATTGAAAGAGGTGAAGCACGCTACGGGAGGAAACTGGGAGCCTGTGGCAGGGACTAGGAACAATAATGGACTATAAATCGCCAACATCTGGTATGACAAACGCGGACATAACTCTGGCAGACGAGCTGAACACCTTTTATGCTTGTTTCGAGGCTGCAGCTAAAGACGCTGCATTCTAATGCTAGCAGTGCTAACGGCTGCAGACAGGAAGTCACTGCCAGCACCGGAAATACGTTTATCATCTCCGAGCATGACGTGAGGAGAGCCTTCAGGAGAGTGAACACCAGGAACGCAGCAGGACCAGATGGCATCTCGGGTAGAGTCCTCACAGCCTGCGCAGACCAGCTAGCACCTGTGTTCAACCTCTCCTTATCTCAGTCGGTGATCCCTACATGCTTCAAAGAGTCCATCATTGTTCCTGTACTGAAGAAACCCCATCCTGCTTCCCTCAATGACTATCGACCTGTAGCCCTCACATCAGTGGTGATTAAGTGCTTTGAACGGCTGGTCAGAGACTTCATAATTTCTTCACTACCAGACATGCTGGATCCACTACAGTTTGCATCCTTACTAGATGCCCGAACCACCTCAACTGACTCCTTTCCACGCAAAGGAGTAGCGGCTCTACTCCGAGCTTCTCACGGATAACTGAGCTTCTCATCCTATCTCTAAGAGAAAAGCCAGCTACCCTTCTGAGAAACCTCATTTTGGTCGCTTGTATTCGCGATCTTGTCCTTTCGGTCATGACCCAACGCTCATGACCATAGGTGAGGGTTGGAACGAAGATCGACCGGTAAATTGAGAGTTTTGCCTTTTGGCTCAGCTCTCTTTTCGTCACAACGGTGCGGTAAAACAAATGCAATACCGCCCCCGCTGCTCCGATTCTCCGGCCAATCTCACATTCCAATATGCCATCACTCATAAACAAGACCCCGAGATACTTGAACTCCTTCACTTGGGGTAATGACTCGCTCCCTACCTGGAGTAGACAATCCATCGGTTTCCTGCTGGCCACAGATTTCGAGGTACTGATCCTCATCCCCACCATTTCACACTCAGCTGCAAACTGATCCAGCAAGCGCTGCAGGACCACATCATCTGCAAAAAGCAGCGATGCAATCCTTAGCTCACCAAACTGGATACCCTCTCCTCCACGGCTGCGCCTTGATATCCTGTCGATGAAAATCACAAACAGGATTGGTGACAGAGCACAGCCCTGGCGGAGGCCAACACCCACTGGAAACAAGTCTGACTTACTGCCGAGAATCCGAACACAGCTTTCACTTTGGGTGTACAGGGATTGGATGGCCCTGAGAAGTGACCCTCTCACCCCATACTCCCGCAGTACCTCCCACAGGAAATTCCGAGGTACGCGATCATATGCCTTCTCCAAATCCACAAAACACATGTAGACTGGATGGGCATATTGCCACGCCCCCTCCAGGATTCCTGCAAGAGTAAAAAGCTGGTCCACTGTTCCACGACCAGGACAAAAACCACATTGTTCCTCTTCAATCTGTGGTTCGACAATCGGCCAAACCCTCCTTTCCAGCACCTTTGAGTAGACTTTCCCAGGGAGGCTGAGTAGTGTAATGCCCCTGTAGTTGGCTCACACCCTCTGGTCTCCCTTTTTAAAAAGGGGAACCACCACCCCTGTCTGCCACTCCTTAGGCACTGTCCCCGACTTCCACGCAATGTTGAAGAGGCGTGTCAACCAAGACAGGCCCTCAACACCCAGAGCCTTCAGCATTTCCGGACGGATCTCGTCAATTCCCGGGGCTTTGCCACCATGGAGTTGTTTGACTACCTCAGTGACCTCACCCAGGGAAATCAACGTCCCCCCCCCCCTGTCATCCTCCAGCTCTGTCTCTGCAACAGAGGGTGGCTTAGTCAGATTCAGGAGTTCCTCAAAGTCTTTCCACCGCCTGATTACCTCCTCATTCGAGGTCAGCAGCGTCCCATCCTTGCTGTACACAGCTTGGGTGGTTCTCCGTTTCCCCCTCCTGAGGTGCCGGATGGTCTTCCAGAAGCACCTTGGTGCCGCCCGAAAGTCCTTCTCCATGGATTCTCCGAGCTCCTCCCACACCCGCTGCTTTGCCTCTGCTACTGCTGCAGCTGCTGTCCTTCGAGCTTGCCGGTACCTTGCAACTGTCTCTAGAGTCCCCTGGGATAACATACCCCTGAAGGACTCCTTTTTCAGTCGGACAGCTTCCCTAACCCCAGGTGTCCACCACGCTGTTCGTGGGTTACCGCCCCTTGAGGTACCCAGAACCTTAAGACCACAACTTACAGCTGCAGCTTCAGCAATAGAAGCTTAGAACATTGACCACTCCGATTCAATATCCCCAGCTCCTACAGGGATGCTGGAAAAGCTCTGCTGGAGGTGGGAGTTTAAGGCCTCTTGGACAGGGGCCTCCCCTAGACATTCCCAATTCACCCGCACTACATATTTGGGCTTACCAGGTCTGTCCAGTGGCCTTCCCTGCCACCTGACCCAACTCACCACCAGATAGTGATCAGTTGACAGCTCTGCCCCTCTCTTTACCCGAGTGTCCAAGACATATGGCCTCAGGTCAGATGATACGATCACAAAATCAATCGATGACCTTCGGCCTAAGGTGCTCTGGTACCAAGTACCCTTATGAGCATCCCTATGCTCAAACATGGTATTTGTTATTGACAATCCATGACTAGCACAGAAATCCAATAACAAAACACCGCTCGGGTTTAGACTAGGGAGGCCGTTCCTCCCAATCACGCCCCTCCAAGTATCTCCATCATTGCCCACATGTGCATTGAAGTCCCCCAGCAAGACTATAGAAACCCCTACTGGGGCCCGAAGCAATACTCCATTCAGAGTGTCCAAGAAGGAAGAGTACTCTGAACTGCTGTTTGGTGCATAAGCACAGACAACAGTGAGAGTCTTCCCCTTCATGACCTTCAGGCACAGAGCGGCAACCCTCTCGTCCACTCCAATGTCATGGCACTCAGCCGGGGACTCGTGAGTATCCCCACACCCGCCTGGCGCCTCACACCCTGGGCAACTCCGGAGAAGAACAAAGTCCAACCCCTATCCAGTAGTACGGATCCCGAGCCGAGGCTGTGTGTCGAGGTAAGCCCGACCAGATCTAACTGATAACGCTCCACCTCCCGCACAAGCTCCGGCTCCTTCCCCCACAGAGAAGTAACGTTCCACGTCCCTAGAGCCAGCTTCTGCCACCCGGGTCTGGTCCGTTGAGGCCCTCTGCCTTCACTGCTACCCAAATAGCAGCGCACCCTACCCCACCGGTTTTTCTCACAGGTGGTGGGTCCACGAGATGATCTGGACACTAGAAGGGGAATTATGTTAAAATGCTCTTCATCGACTACAGCTCAGCATTTAACACCATAATTCCCTCTACACTCACCACCAAGCTGGAGCACCTGGGACTCAGCACATCTCTGTGTCAGTGGATCTCCCATTTCCTAACTGGGAGACCACAGGCAGTAAGGATGGGTGGACATGTCTCAGCCTCCATCACTCTCAGCACTGAAGCCCCCCAGGGTTGTGTTCTGAGCCGTCTGCTGTACTCTCTGTACACACACAACTGCGTAGCCTCTACCAACTCCACCACCATCATCAAGTTTTCTGATGACACCATTGTGGTGGGCCTGATCACTGACAACGATGAGATGGCCTACGTGAAGTACATTGGAAATCTAGAAAAATGGTGCCAGAGAAACAACCTCCTTCTAAACATCAGCAAGACAAAGGAGTTGATAGTGGACTTTAGTGCAAAGCAGAAGAGGAACCACCAGATCCCCGTCATCAACAAGAGCCCAGTGGAGAGAGTGGACAGCTTCCGTTACCTCGGTGTACACATCATGCAGGACCTGTCATAGTCCTGTCACATCAACACCGTGGCGAAAAAGGCCCGGCAGCGTCTCTAACACCTCAGACGTCTGAGAGACTTTAGACTGCCCTCTAAGGTGCTTAGGAACTTCTACTCTTGCACCATAGAGAGCATCCTTATGGGGAACATAACGACCTGGTTCGGGAACAGAACCATGCAGGACAGATGATCTCTTCAGAGGGTGGTGCGATCAGCTGAGCGCATCATCCACACCGAGCTCCCTGACCTGCACTCAATCTACAGCAAGCGGTGCTGGACCAAGGCCAGGGAGATCATGAAGGTCCTCAGTCACCCCAGCAATGGACTGTTCTCTCTCTTGAGGTCAGGAAAGCGATTCCGCTCCCTGAAGGGCAACACAGAGAGACTGAGGAGGAGCTTCTTCCCGTAGGCGATACGGTCTCATAATCAGTACACCACACAGGACTGATCCATTTTGCACATCTACACATGTTTCTACATCACTCTGGACATTCTGGACATTCGCCACAATAGTGGTCACTGCACACCTGCACTCTCATGGATATTATGCACATAAGACACTTTAACTAAGCACACAAGCCACTTTAATATGACACTTTACTGCATATTTGCACACAAGAGGACATTTCGTTCTTTTATGTTCACTTCATTTCCACATTTCTATATTTTCTATTGTACAGTTAGGTTTTTCTTATTTTTCTTATATTTTTCTTATGTCTTCCTATAGTGTATATTTTATATTTTGTACTATACAGATATTTTATTTTATTCTTTCTTAGTTAAATTTGTCCTTTCTTAGTTAAATTAATTATATATATATATATTTTTCTCAAATTTACTTTTGTTTTAATATTTATTTCCTATATAGATATTCTTTCTTAGATAAGTACCTTTTTTATATTATTCCTATTAATAGTCTTGTTTTAAGGTCAGGGCAGTTGCCTAAGCATTTCACTGCATATCGTACTGTGTATTTGACAAATAACATTTTAATTGACTTTGGAATTTGAATTCTTTTGATTGTGTAAAGCTGCTTTGCGACAATGTCAATTGTTAAAAGCGCTATACAAATAAAATCGAATTGAATTGAATTGAATAGTATGTAGTAAATAAAATATTTTTATTTCGATTATGTTTTATATTTTAGATTGTCCAAAGTAGCATTTAGCTTTGATGACAGGTTGGCACACTCATGGCATTCTCTCATCAGATTCATTAGGTCATCTAAAATGATTTTACAGGTGTGCTTTGTCAAGAGTTCATGTACAGTACTTAGTGCTACTACAGCTACTGTACAAATTCATATCATGGCAAGTAACACTCAATTATGTAAAGAGAAAAGAGAGTCCAACATGACTTAAAGAAATAAATTCCAGTCAGTCTGAAAAATCTCAAGAACTCTGAACGTATCCTCAAGTGCAGGTGCCAAAACCCTACCACTTTGATTAAACTGACTCCTATAAGGACTGTCTCAGGAAAAGAAGACCAAGAGCTACCTCTACTGCAGAGGATAAGTTTATTAGAATGATCATGATTTACTGTACAGCACCTTAGATTAGAGCCCACATAAATGCTTTTTGGGGTGAAAGCAGCAGACATATTTAAAAATTCACTGTACAGTGGGGTCTGCGTGAGTCAGACTTTCATGTTTGAATTACAGCAAAGAACCATCTCTTTGGAATAAGAACAAGCAGAAGATATTTGTTTGGGCCAAGAAGCACAAGGAATGGACATTAGATGATGTCTTTGCTAGACATAGAGGGGGAACATACGGTTCCTGAATGTGTGTTTTCCACTGTGAAGCATGAAGGAGGAGGGATGATGGTGTGGGCGTGTCGTACAGGACAATGACTCCAAACACACCTCAAGGTTATGTAAGAGCTATTTGTCCAAGAAGGAAAGTGATGAAGTGCTTTGAACGGTTGATATTGAGATGTGTCCACTACTTATGATCTGTAAAGTCTTCATAATGGCTCTAATCTGAGGTGCTGTTTGTTAATTGGTAATTTCTGAATCAACTCTAACTGCAGCAGAGGTGAGTTTTGGTCTTGCTTTCCTGGGAAGATCTTCATGAGAGACAGTTTCATCATGGAGCTTGACGGGTTTTGCTAATGCACTTGACAACACTGTTCTTGCAAGAACTGTTTCATAACAGCTGACCTTCCTGTCTTAAAATAAGAACTGACTGTTGTTGTTCTTGTGAGGCCGTCTCTTTAACCACAAGCTGTAGCTGCAATGCTCCACTATTTTCCGACCACAGACCCAAGATGTGGTACGCCTGCATGCATGATGCTTGCGTTTTAAATGTGAGAACTGATACACTCACCTGTGGTTCATCTGGTTTTACCCACTGACTACTTTTCTCTACCCCATGTTCTTTCCACTGTTCAATTTGTAAAAAAAAAAAAAAAAAAAAAGGAGAAAGGAAAGATGAAAGATTGTTTCTTATAATTTTGTTAAATGTTGCCTGTATGTTGACTGTTATGAAACAATTATAGATCAACTCACACTACTGATAATTAAGATAATAATTAAATAGATTCTATTGTTTTAAACATATTAAACAAATTTAGATTCTTTAGATCATGCATTTTAAAATTATTATTATTTTCTTTTTTTACTTCCTATAGGTCTTTTCCCAAAGTGTTATAGGTTGCATCTCTCTCCACACCCCTTACACACAGATAAACCAGTGTTAGTTTTACCCATCAGTCCGTTTCCTCTTCGTCTCTCGGCTGATACACAATGGTCCAGGTTAAAGCTCTGCCTGTGTTTCTCTGTGTCATGTGTGGCGGGAGCAGTACAATTGTTAAACAGTATACCAGTGAAATAATCCGATTACGCCACCCTAGAAATTAACTCTAGGGAACAATACTCAATCCGCAAAAAGGAGCAATTTAAGCACACAGGTTCGATTCTCTCAAATAAGAAGGCAAGAGACGTGGGTAAAATATAAAAATACAAATGTTTTATTACAGCTATGATAAAGACTTCTAAAATGGACCGTATGGAGTCAAAAGCACCACAGAAGACCCACACTTTGAATAAAAATATACTTACAAAAAAGAAATATGGATACTAACAAAAATCAACTTTTAATATAAAAAAACAAATATATACCAGCAGGGCTGAGGCGTCCAATGGCAGG
>JAAGKR010007072.1:3918-39027 GCA_011419295.1 Clarias macrocephalus | reverse complement strand
AGCTCTTGTCTGAGACCCTGTAAATCATGAATGCTGTCTGAAGGGAACAGGTGCTGTAGCTGCTGATAAGCTCTGTGTGTGTGTGTGTGTATGTGTGTGTGTATGTGTGTGTATGTGTGTGTATGTGTGTGTATCTGTGTGTATGTGTGTGTATGTGTGTGTATGTGTGTGTATGTGTGTGTATGTGTGTGTATGTGTGTATGTATGTGTGTGTGTGTGTGTGTGTGTGTGTGTGTGTGTGTGTGTGTGTGTGCGCGCGTGTGCGCGTGTGCGCGCGTGTGTGTATGTGTGTGTGTGTACATATTTTTTTTCATTTTACTTTTTCATTATACTGCTCATGGTTGGTCAGTTCACGTTAGATATTGCGATAGCCATTATAACTAGTCATGAAGTAAAGACTGAAGATTAACGAGAGAACGGGGTTTCATCACAGCAGAGATAACAAACCCAGCTCCAGATCAAATCAAGCACATCGGATTTAACTACTGATCTGAATAAGATGTGGGGTTTGAACCAGGGCTGGATGATTTGGATTTGATTTGGGGGGAAAAACACAGTACGATTCTGATTAAACTGCAATATTGAAATGTTATAAACGTGCGACAATGACTATTGTTAAAAGCGCTGTATGAATAGAATTGAAAGAGTGATGACTGGAAAGGAACTGGAATGTGGTAAATATAAAGTAATCCAAGCACAAAAGCAATGAACTAGATATCCACTCGTCAGTGCTCTTGCATTACTCTTACCCTGTGATTCGAGTTCTCCCACAAAGAATTTCTCTCCTTCACTCAGCTCAGAGTCCTACGCTGTTCAGAAATTCCAGACACGTCGTCAAAGATGAGGTTTCATTCCTCGTGAAGGTGTTCATAATGCTAGAACTCATTAAAGTCTCCGTCTGTGTGCTTTCTAAGATTGAATGGAAGAATGATGGAGTTAACGTCATTTAATTGACGTGTAAACGTTACGTGGGATTTCTCCACTGGTTTCTAATACGTCGGTTTCACGTTTTGTTAAATCCGGGGCTGTTGATAATCCGGGGTTTAAACGAGACTCGCCAGCTCTGTGCACTGTGTACTCGTGAACACATCCGGGGCAAAGTGTTCGGAGTTGAACAGGACGGCAGTGGTTTTGTTCCCTGTCTGATGGGCACAGCTGAGACTTCTGCACAGATCTGTGGGAGTCTGGAGCGTCTGTTGGCACCAGAAAGGAAGCGCTGGTCCTGTGCTGAACCCATGGCGTAAAGGTTTTTGTCAGACATATGATATGTAACACATACAGGGCTTTATCCAAATACCCAAAAATACCCAATACCCAAAAACTACGTCTTTCTGTCATTCAGACGTTAGGACAGGACAGAGTGATTTCTGCCACAGCACTGTTGAGTGATCGATTCTGATTGGTCCAGAGGCTGTAATCAGTGAAGGCCATCGTTTGCATTGTGAGGTTTCGCTGCTATAAGGGGAATAAAACACTTCAGGACATGCTGCTCATGGAAAATGACCAGTTTGTGAGTGGTAATAATAACTCTACCCGTTGTTGATTATTTTCCTTTAATAGCTTGCCCTGTGAGCGGTGTTATTCCTTATCATTTTAAACTATGTAGCACGATTTTTGAGATATTGTTAATAATGTTGTCCTTTTATAATGAGTAACAGAATTATTTATTTATTTATTTTTGTAGAAACAAAAATATGTTCCCCTAAACTTACCAATGTTCAACAGTCTAAACTTTATTTATATTTATAAACCACTTTGTTTGAAAAATATACCACAGCTTTGGCAGAAGTTACAAACCGCTTGCGAGAGAATCTCTTCTTCTTTTGAGCTTATAAACGGTTGGTGCAGTACCGCCACCTACTGGACTGGAGGGTGGAGCAGGAGATTGTTGGGGGAAAAATGATCGCTTTGTTTTTGAAATATGACATTTAAATGTGCAACTTCACAAGTTGCAGAGCATTGTAGTGCTTTTAACTGTTTAAAAACCTGTACGAATTATAACCGTTTCAGATGAATCGGACAATAAACATCACTTAGGGAACAAACTTGTATACATATTTTAACACATTGATGTATGACAATATTATGATAATATTATTATATTTTTTCATCATGTTCTTTTTTTTCCCCCTGAAGTGTGTATATATGTGTACAGTGTGAGTGTGTACAGTGTGAGTGTGTACAGTGTGAGTGTGTACAGTGTGAGTGTGTGTGTATTTTACCAGCAGGTTGGTAGCTGGTCTATATCATATGATGAATATGAACAAAAATATTCAGATGTTGTAATTTGATATTATTCTGACCCTCATGTTGCGGTTTTGGTCTGATATAGTTGGATCTCTTCTAAGAGGCTGAACACAACATCAAAACCCTTTTAGAGCCATTAAGAGACTATATAAACTTGAACCACCTGAATCCTAATTAATTTCACTGACTATTAATCATCCTGTTGTAATGGTGACTTCCAGCTGTGACAAAACAGTCTCACTGTCGGCCTTTAGGAATTACGGCGTGATGTACGGCTAATGCGCACCCATACAGAAGAAAACATTGCAGCAGGATGTTTTGAAAGCATTCTTTTCTTTCATTTTTTTCATTAATATTTAATCTACTCGTTTTATTGATGCGCTGACGAACGAATAATTGCAGCGTGCCAACGAGGGGAGACATCTTGCATCTCCGGAATGAAACCGCGTACAGAAATAACATTGTTAGGGATCGAGGCAGAAAGAAAAAGCAGCAGCCGATACCGCTTTAGCCATGAGAGATGTGTGGTTGATTTGGACCCGAGGGAAATACTTGAAAGCTGCCGAGAAGCGCTTTACCAGTACAGTACGTCATTTCGGACGGGTTCGGAGGGGTGGAAGTGTGGCTTGAAGAGAAAAGAAAAAAAATCTTTCATAGTTCAATGGAAATTGTATTATTTTCTTTTCTTTTTGGAATAGTAATGTCATTTTTGCTGGAAAGCGAGAGGTTTGGAGGAGGTTTAATGCTTTTTAGCTGACTTTTAATCACTGTGGAATGTTACGCCTTTTAAAGAGGGACGTCATCGGGGAGTTTGTAGCTTTATGCTCTTTAATTAAATCAGTGCTTTGCGGACAGGGATATCGTTACGTATGTAACGTGAAACTGCTCGGCCTGTTTTTTCCCCAGTTTGGCACCTCCTGCTTTCGGACGTACCAGTGAGCTTATTCGTGAGCTCTGTTTGGAAAAAGTTAAAATAACCAAATGGTGCTGTGCGCAAAAAGCCTTGAAATGCATAAATGGCCAGAACGGGCAGTGATAAGTGAAGGTACAACTGTAATTCAATATGTATATATGTTTTTTTTTATTATTCCTCTTTTTTGCTGAGCCGCAGGAACATCATGGACGTTTTCCCAGGGTCGCTTTTCCATGTCGACTGCGTTATTGGTTTGTTTGCTGCCAGAAAATGAATTCCGAATGTGCGCACAGATTTGTGCAGGTTTGTCGTGCAGCTTACATGAAACATGCAGTACTTTTTTATCTCTGTGCTAGAAAAACAATCCACGACACATTCGATCAGATTCGTAAACTTTTCCCAACGCGGATCTTTGTTCCTTGTGTAGTGCTTTTAATTCTGCTGGGCTTCAGATCACTGAATGCTGCAGCATCGAGCAGGTGTTTATAAGCCAGGGCTTACTGTGTGTGTGTGTGTGTGTGTGTGTGTGTGTGTGTGTGTGTGTGTGTGTGTGTGTGTGTGTGTGATTGTACTGTATATCCCGTGTAATCCTCTTACTGTGCTCATCAGTGTCGCTTCGGCACAATGTGACACAGTGTGGTGTAATCTGTGTGTATACCACCGGGCTAATGAACAGACTCCACGAAATGACCCGCCCACTTCCTTATTTGGTTGGCTTCTTGATTTAAGCTTCACTCTATGGTTTTTCACCGTGGACTCGAGCAGGGTACACTGATCCGTGCCCAAGCACAATATGGAGTGTTCACATTACTTAGGGTCCCGGTCAGGGTCTGTAGGGTCCGTAAAGCTCTGTAGTAGCACACTTGGACTTTGTTCAGACTGCAGGCAAATCCGATTTCACAAATCTGATCTTTTAGTATTGATTGTTCACACTGTTATACGAAAGTGATCCGATCGGGTTTGGCTCTGTTCACACTGGCAGCCTCCTTAAAGGGGTTGCAAATGACGTAATGGACGGTTCGAAATCCGATTTGAGTGAATAAAGCATCCGGACTGAGACGCGACTTTAGGAATCCAGTTTAAATCCGATTTCAGTTCACCACCGGATGGTGGTCAAATCAGGTTTGCAAAAATCAGATTCAGTGTTTTTTTTCTCTTTCCTCGTGGTTCAGACGACATGACAGCAATCTGGTTCCAAACTGATTCCAATCTGGTTATGGCAAAAAAAAATCTGATTCTGTCTGGCAGTCTGAACAAGGCCGCTTAAACCGTACCTTAACCTGTAGAAAGCATGAAAATGGCCAAACTGTTCGTGCGGTATCATCATCATCATCATCATCATCATCGTCACAAAGCAGTGTGCCTTTAATTACAAAGTCAGAGAAGTGGGTGTTCTGAGGAACTCTTGCGCAAGAGCTCACTTCATTTGAGCGAGCACTGAGACGTGGTGCTCCACCAGATCGAGATGGTGTTTAAACATCAAACTTTGCATGAGTTCCTTGGCAGAAGCTGGAAAAAGTTTCATGGTGCACTTTAATGCTAAGAGCTCATTTCTCTTTTCAAAATCCATCGGGATGGACAAAAAGTGCCATTAAAAATAACTTCACTAACAATAGTCTGTAACACGCATAACATGTTTTGAGAACCTTGGCATTACAGTATTTACTCAATCCTACACATCCGACACGTATCCTGCTTTGCGGCACGTCATTCCGGGACGCCTCAATCTTTGGCTCGTCTCCTTTCTTTAGCGCTACCTTGTATGCGCGAAAAGCCCCGCCCACCCCTCACCCTTCGCTCCCCTCTCGTTACCGCGTCCTCCGCCCTGCCCATGGGGCTCCATAAATATCATTTCATCCAGTAGAGCCGCTGACACGAACCCAAGGGTCACCATAAATAATTCATCCTCAGTCCAGGCTCCCTGTTTAGGAATTCACACCGCATGGTCTTTACAGTGCAGGCTTGGGGCCATGTATGAGATCCTTCTGTGTGTGTGTGTGTGTGTGTGTGTGTGTGTGTGTGTGTGTGTGTGTGTGTGTGTGTGTGTGTGTTTGCGTGCGTGCTCCGTGCACCTTTACTGCGAAGAAGCCTCCACACGCTTTCTCTCCCTTCATCGTGCATATTTCCTCTGCTGGTGTTTGTGTAGTTAAGCGCTTTCGTATCAAGCAGAGGTTCAAAGGTGATCACTTCAAAAGCCGTACTGGGTTTTCCTTTCTTTTGAACATTTATTTATTTATTTATTTATTTAAAAGCGTATCTATTTGGCGTGTGTCAAATCGTTTCGGTTATTGTCAGCGGATCGAGTGACAGTCTCAGGTATGCGCGGTATTTCTACTGACGGTGTACAGCTAGCAGACACGCTTTGCTTTGCCGAGGAGGGGAGCTTTGTGGGTAATTTCGAACCTGCTAAACCACACTTGTCTAGTTCAGTGCTGGCATTCCATTACGTACAGCCTGAAAGATCAGCGCTGTAAAGAGAAAACAAGATGTAATGCTTGGGATAATAGGAGAATCCTGTCTACTCTATGGAAAATTACGTTTAATGATGCGGAATGTCCATGAAATAAGGAGTTAATTTTGAAACAATAAAATAAAATAAAAAAAATTCTCCCAGTGTTTAATTTTTATAACCATTGAATTGGAGTCTTATTGAATCTCTGTAGCAAATCCCATGTGCTGACCTTTTCATGACGTTTGGGCAAACTTGTATATACAGATGATTACAGATCTGCACGTATATACGTCTGTATCTGTACATACTGTATAATGACCGGTATGGGGTGCAGAAGAGCATAGATGAAGTGTATTAACTAAAACAATTTTGGGGGGGGGAAAAAAAAATATATATATATATATATACACTTGTTTTTTTTTTTAATGCATTTAATACTGTAATGGATAATTGGATTTAAAACGTAATAAACGGCTTTATAAAAGAAATAATTGACAATTGAAAGGCATTGAACGTTGATGAAAGGTGATGTTTAAATTGGCTGGATCCTTCGTCATGTCACAGGGTTTGAGGAAAACCAGGATATGAATAAAATCCATGCTATAGTGTGTGAATTAGGGCTCATCTTGGTGGTTACCTGGAGACACCAGGATTAGTGTTACACCGCAGCCCAGTTACTAACAGCAGCATGACACGGCAGCTTGTATCCCACTTCTGAGCTTTTTTAAGCTTTTATATTCCTTTTTTTATTTACATTTTTTTCCACTAGGCTCAGTTTCCACCGGTCTTGCGAAATTAATTTCAAGCTCTGCTTAAAAAAAAAAAAAAAAGTCATGAAAAGATTCATTAGATCATTATTAACGCGAGTTTGAATCTGAAGAGCGGAGTGCGAGAGCGCTGCACTATGAAGGCCACCTCAATTAATATTTGAGTACTAAAAGTTCAAAGTTTTGGATTTCAGTGTAATCTTGTAAGGACGTCCTAATGCCGTAGTCACTTTTACAATGAATTAAATTATTGTTTTTTTATTATTCAGTTTTGCCTGAAGGAACTTTAATCCATGTGTGTTATGTTCAGGGCGTCTGACGGAGTTTCAGAGTCAGTGAGTCGCTTAGCTTGCTGTGACCGTTACTTGCCGGGAAAGGTACTTCTAGGAGCTAAACGACCCTGGGAGGGACTTTGGGTAGAAGCAGACGTGGCTCAGTGGAGCAGAGACTGTACACGCTGACCTGCTGTGCATTTAGAACAGGAAAGGAAGGAAAAGGCAGACGCGGACTAAAGCTTTGCTGTAGGAAGTCTGTATAACGCTTCAGAACAGAAAAGAAAAATCAAACGTGCAACAGTTTATCAGATTCATTTAAATCTTAAAACTTATGTTGAGAAATCTCAAACAAGAGGCAGTGCTGTTGTACTGAATATCAGCACGGCTACAATGCGCTCGTAGGTTCTTAAGGTGAGATTTCATATTGCGAAACGTATTTTCCCATAGGAAATAATGTAACTGCAGGTAATCCGTTCCAGCCGCCCAAAAATATTATCAACATTACTATTTTTCAACACTGTAATCATAATTTTGCATAAAAAAACAAACAAAACAAAAAATTTAGAACAGACATGTTAATAAGACAAAATTTGAAAGACATTAAACCTCACTTAATCTCAATTTATGATTCCTCTTGGCACCGGCTGCTTTAAAAATGAATTCGCTCGTATGCTGAAAATGCTTCGCCTACCGAGGCCGATTTCCTGCAAAATGTCAGTTTTTAAGGCGGAAATTCTTGCGCTTCTGGGGTTGAATCCCAAATAGTGTTGAATGGAAGGCTAGTGCGCTGAGGTGTACAATCCCTTGTTCCACACACTAAGTAGTGCCCTTGCCGTTTATCTGGCGTTAATGTTAATGTTTTGTGCCACTTGTGATCTACCTAGTGTAACATAAAGACATGAAGTGTCGTATTCTTTCCATCTCTGCTTCCTGTCTATCGCTCCATCAGTTTATCTCGCAGCTCCGTTCTGACATGTGAGGATGAGTGACGGAGTCGTCTGGAGCAGTAGCTGATGGTTGACCTTTCCGGCACCGACGGCAGCAAGGGGGCTTTGTGCAAAGCTGCTCTGCTCCTCCGGCGTCTCCGCTGGACGCCTTCTTACAAAGTGATGTCATGCCTCGCTGTTTATTTTGGCCAGGACGCGGCTCTCGCTCGCTCTTCACTCTCTCCCGCTGTACCGCCGGTTGTCTGGTGCCGCTGGCCGTCCTGCGCAAACTCGCTTCGGCTTCCCCGTCTCCTGCCAGCTCTATAACACAGGCCTACTGTTCTAATCCAGCAGTGGTGGCAGCAGTTTTGTTTCCAAGCGAGTAATGTTGTTTGACTGAACGCCAGCTCAGACTGCTTGTGTAATGCGATACCAGATTCACTGGCTGAGGTGAACGGAATTCACTTTTTATACAGTCGTCTCGTGATCGTAGCAAGAGGCGGAGGAAATAGTGATGGCTTCAAAAGACAAAACAATACTTGCTTGTGCTATAAGAGGCCGTTATCACTATTAAGGCTTTATACACTATGTACAGTGTATATTTACTAAAACCATTCGCTGGTTCATAAGCTGATCCCCCGATCATAACACGGACTCCGGAGGGCTTGTACAGCGGCCGCTATGCATGATGGGTGCATCGCTTCATGCTCCTCCTCTCTTACCCTGACGCACACATCACTCTGGAATAGAGTCGATCTGAACTCATCAGAAAAAGAGGCTGGAATTTTCTAGGGAGCTTAAAGACTGGACTGAACAACGGAACATGGTCATGTGATCTGATGAGACTCACTAACGCATGGTTTTCCTATGGTCACACGGCTGTTTAGTGTGTGTGTGTGTGTGTGTGTGTGTGTGTGTGTGTGTGTGTGTGTGTGTGTGTGTGTGTGTGTGTCTGTGTGTGTCTCACTTCCAATATTAAACAGCTCCGTTGTCCATTTTCATGACGTTAAAGTGACGTTGTCCATTTTCACCAAGCGTTAAAGTGATCGCCATTTTTTTTTCCCCGACCACATTCTGCATCTTCGGCAAAGTTAACAGCTCAGCACTGCGTTTCCAGAGGTTAATGCTTGCGCGCCGATTACAGTCATTTCAAAAATATTTTTAGTTGCTTGCTTTGCTTGATGCAGGCCAATGATTTGATCTGTCTTGACCTGTGAGAACCCCCCCAACCCCCCCCCCCCCCCAACAGTGTATGATGTACAATGTTTTAGAATTATGTATTATTATTATTATTATTATTATTACTGGGAAAAAGGATGCTAAAATATCCATCATGAGTGCCTTTTTTGCTGGTATAGTATAAAGTGTGTGAGTGGCACACTGGCGTAGTGGTTAGCATTTGACCTCACACGTCCAGGGTTGAAGGTTTGATTCCCGCCTCAGGTCTGTGTGCGCATGTTAGCAAGTTTCCTCATATAGAATATAACCAGTATGTACAGTGTGTATGTATATGTGTAGATACTGTGTATACAGTATAATAATAAATAAATATATAGTGTTTGTATATATACATACACGTGTGTGTGTGTGTGTATATAGGGGAAGTTTCATTTATTTATTTATTTTTACTATTTTTCGTGCACACTATTAGCAAAATGACATTGACATCCGTGTAATATGGAAATGAAATAATGTTCTATAGCTCACCCCTAAGGCTCATGAGTTTTGTAATGCACTTAAACAACAACTGAATAACAAGTTTTTTTTTCCATTTAATCTAAAAGAAAAATTGTGTTTAGGAAGTCAAATAAATATCT
Organism: Clarias macrocephalus; assembly: GCA_011419295.1. Taxonomy (NCBI): domain Eukaryota; kingdom Metazoa; phylum Chordata; class Actinopteri; order Siluriformes; family Clariidae; genus Clarias; species Clarias macrocephalus. The sequence continues at coordinate 29,630 of JAAGKR010007072.1, read as the reverse complement.
CCGTCCACAAAATTTGATTAAATATGGATTTTTTTTTTCACCGTATTGTACTTTTAATAAATGGATTTCATCATTTCACTTTATTCCATTTCTCTTCCTCCTCCTTAGGTACATGATTTATGCCAGCATTTGTTCTGGGTTTATTTGCCTTGAAATGATGCCTGAGAAAGGCGCTAAATAGCGCTAAATTGATTTTAAATGATATGTATTGGACAGTTAATTAATACGCCTAATTGACTGTTTGAGGAAGCCATCATGCTGTTGTGGTTGAGCGCCGTGCTGACGCTGCCTCAGGAACCTCGTGCCTTTGACGTTAATGTCACTCCGCTTTTATTGATTGTTTTCCGCACCCTTTGCCCTATTATGGCTGCGAACTGTCCAAGGCTGCTATAAACAATTAGGCTGCAGCCGGTGTTATTATAGCTGCAACATGTACTTTACACCCTGTAAGTGATTTTTTCCCCCCCTGGCAGAGGACGAGGCAGCTGCGTGCAAGCTGGGTCTCTCGACACACAACCCCCCCCCCCCCCCCTCCCCCAGCCACCTTTCTAGGCTATAGTCGGAAAGGGAGCTGTAAAAATGGACGGCGTGTGTTTGCCTCCTCCCCTCTTCAGCCATGAGGATCCCACCCAGGTCCAGACGCGGCTGCTGAGGTTTTATTTATACCCTCTGCATTGTGACAAAGGAGAACTGGCGTATTGCGCCACGGCTGGGTATTAAGTGTCGCTTGAGTGATTCAGCAGGGACTGCTGGGTGATTTTCGTCTTCTACTGTTAGTGACCCGAACAATTCGGTTCAGTTTGTAAGGACGCCGTTACGAGGCAGGTTTGCGGAAATCTGAAGACGGATTTAGAAAGATTAGTTGTGAACAAAAAGGAGAAACAGAAATAAAAGAGAAAGCTGGTCTAAAATAAATTGACTAATACTGGAATAATAATAAATCTGTTACAAATAGAATAAATAATGTACAGCATATAAAAGTAATTTATAGTGTGTCCTTTAAAGGAAACCCCCCCCCCCCCCGGGTTAAGTGCATTAGTGTAGCGCGGGATTATATAGAGAAATATAAAAGGAGTTTTAACTACTACTACTAATGGCATTCTGTGCGATCAAAAGTCTCGGTTTGACTCGAACGCGTCTTGTGTATACTATAAAGCTAAACAGATATGAAGGCGTGATGGGTATTTAAAAACAAAACATGATATTCATGAATAAACAGCACTTTATTTAAAAAAAAAAAAGATTGCTTAAGGTTGCACTGAAACACAAAGTAACCAACATCTGCGTATTGTCTAAAATCTTCACTTACTATAAGCTCTCACAAATCTACAGTGTCCAGAAAAGATCAAAGTGTAAAACACCGATACAAAGAACCACGTCTCTCGTAAGCCTCAGGCCCGGCCGTGGAGTCATAAAATAAACACAACGCTGAATACAGAATTATCGAAAGCTCGTAAGACGCGCATTATTCTTAAAAAAATAAATATAGAAAAAAATTTATGTCTACTGAATATAGTTTTTGTTGTTCAATCGTCTTCATGTCTCAACCTGCCAGAGAATAACATCTACTTATTGTCGTGAGTTTAATTAATCATCTGTAGGAAAAAAACAAGCTGAGACAAGGCATGATTAATCTCACCACAGAAGAATGTGCAAAAGGAAAGAAGAGAGGAAGAATATAGGAAGTTTGCGTCCCCGTAGGACAAAATGGACTGACTCCAGGAACGGACATTATAGATCAAATCAAAGTTCTTTAAACTGATGTTTTTTGTTATGATTAGGGCTGCATGATTGATTAAACAAAAAACAAAAACAAACAAACACACAAAAAAAAAACTGATTATTTTGATGCATATTGTCATTGCGATTTTAAACTGCCATGATAAACAGATCATCGCCTAATAATCGGGCATATGATCTCATTGAGGGAATGTTCGCCAGGATTTATTTATCAGCCTGAAATGATTTACAGAAAATACACAAATACGTATTTAACAAACTGTACATATATTCCTGACTTTGCGTACGTTACCTGTAATAAACTGCAGCCTTTTGAGATTGATCCATTGTACAGAACTACTTATGATTTATTTCTTTTATTCTTTGGCGCTGGGATGGAGGCGCTCTTGCAGGCTGATGCCTCTATCATCTGCGGGACTGGCTGAACAAACTTTCTTCAGGAATGTGAAAATGATGTACCAGATCTTGAACCCCTTGAAATGTCTCGGCGCTGTTCATCAAACCATCATCAAATCTGGAGCTTTGGTAGATTGTCGATATGATGAGTTTTTGCGCATCGTGGTTTTCAGTTCGGTCTGATTCAGTATCACTCATGTTTATCGTCTGATTTGTTGCAAGCAGCTGCGTCTTAGTGCTGTTTACAAACTTGAAAGTATCCGAGCGTTGTTTAAACATCACGGTTCAGGCGAAGCGATAATCTTTGTATTTCCTGCCGATCTGTTGCCCCACACTCCAGTGGTCGTGGTGGTGTTGCATCAACTGCTCATAAAAAAAAAAAAAAGAAGCAGTGATGCTCTTGCCAAACTTTGCCACATACAGTATTTGGCCCAATAAAGGAGATCCTGGGAGGCCAGCGTTTCAGACATGAAGCAGGCTGTGTGATCACGGCTCCAGCACACAGAACTTTCTCAGTAGACATTATAGGAAGATAAAGAATTTTTACTCTCATATCTTTTACATATCTGTAATTCTGCACAGTAAAAATCCTGGTTTGACTTGAACATCCCTTGTTGGTGGTCCCTCAGTGCCCTCTAACCCTGTTTGTTGTGTGATCTCAGAACCCAACACAGAATATGATGGAGGTTAAACCCAAGCACTTGTTGAAGTAGAAAGTCTTTTCTCCGGTTGTCACTCGGCAGCAGTGGGTTTGCGAGCCGTCCGATCTCAAGCTGTCGGAGAGGAAAAACGCTGGCTGCTACTCGTACTGAAAATTTGAGGCAGGTCTTTGGCTTTTCTTTCATACTCGCGTGCATGATGATGTTCGAGGTAGTGTCAGAGTTCTGACTGTGCGTTGAGCTTTACTCAGCGATTCGAACCTGACAGCTCTGACTGAACCGCTGCGAGTTGCTACTGCAGGGTCTGTAACATCGTGTCTTAGAAGTATTCCTTTCTTCCCCGACTGAATACCGAAGCGAGTTTCATTTTTTATAAAAACTTTTTTTTTTAAATTCAATCCTATGACGTGTAAGAGCACAGTGTGTGCGTGGAGGTTGAGTATGCGTATATGCGTCTTGTCTTTGACCGATCTGATCTTTTAGTACTGATTGTCAACACTGCTATTTGAAAGTGATCAGATCGTTTTTTTTGCCCTGTTCAGACTGGCAGCCTGAATCTGACACCTTGTCGTCCTATCTGCGCTGGTTGCTGCGGTAATGACGCCGTATGATGGCGTACGCAGCATGATATTTTCTCATACATCACCCTGAACCTGTATATTCTCTCTAGCTTCGCCTGTACTGATGCATCCCCTTATAGTGTCTTATCAGACATTTCACTTCGTCCTCTGTCCGGGGATTATCGTTCTCCATTTCCGTACCGCTGTTAAGCGTGGCAGACGCACTTCCTGTAAACGCGGTTAACTTAGCCGCGCGGAAAATTCATGAGCTCGGCTTTTACGTACTCGGCGGTAAGCAACTGCTCATAAGCGTACGTGCCAAAAGCAGGAAAAGACCCTCATTTCTGCCGTTGTGTCCACACTCGCTTTCAACCCTAGATCCATGTCCAATACCGCGTGGACTTGAACTTCCGGGCCTGGTTGCGAGTACCGCAATAGGCGGGTTGAAATCCTGAGACGCGTCTTTAGGGATCCGATCTGGATCTCATTTCAGTCCACCTCTAGGTACGATTCAGATTTGGCTTTCCAAAAATCAGAATAAATTCCTTTCCTTTACTTTTATGAAGGCCGTCTGAACCATGTCTAGACATTGATTTGAAATCGGATTTCTAAGGATGCGTCTCAGTCTGACGCTCCATTCACTCAAATTGGATTTCAAGCCGATGTCTGGATATGGTTCAGATTGGATTTCTAAAAATTTGACTCTATTAAATTTTAATTTTTTTTTTTTTTTTTTACTCTTCAGACTACATGAAAGCAATCTGATTCCAGTCTGGATACGGCAAAAATTGGATTTGGGCCGGCAGTCTGAACAAGGCCTTAGTGTTTGGACAAGACCTGTGTGTGTGTGTGTGTGTGTGTGTGTGTGTGTGTGTGTGTGTGTGCTCAGTCTTTCACACGCTGCTATTCCTGGTGGCTAAACACTTCTTACCAGCCCTTAATGTCTCCATTTTCCCCCCTCCATTAGTTCCCATAGCACTAATACTGCACATCTGTGTTTATGATCAAGATTTTTGTGTTATCTTGTTTCCTAAGAACCGTCTACATTAGGCAACATTAGCGTTTTTCTTTTTTTTTTCGTCTCTAACAAGCACCCGTCTTAAATGAGTCATGGCCGGGGCTGATTGGGTTCTCTGCGGGATTGTGTTGAGGCCCCATGCCATCTCCGATTGCCCTCCGCTTCCAATAACTCAACAGGAAGTAATCAGTTCCATGCCAGGAGTTTTAACCCACGCTGCCTCCACCCCCCCCATCTGGAAACAAGATGTAAATGACCGCGTCCTGGGAATACTGGACCGGGGACGGCGAGTGGCAGCCGACGTATAGATTTCTCTCAGCGGGGAGCAACAGGCTGCGACAGTTCTATTCACTTCCCATCACTGCCGCTTTTGCCATCTTGCCATGTTGAGCTTTAGATGTTCGGGGTTTAGTGGATGATATTTAAGTCGGTCCAGGTTGCTATTATAATCTCATGTTTCTCTCTCACACACACACACACACCGACTGCTGTAGCTCATGGTTAACTGTTTGTCCACAGGCTCTCGTGGTATGATCACAATGTGTCTAGGAATACGTCTGAATTTTCAGAAGAAAGTCTGTGTACATCTATATATATTTTTTATTATTATTATAAATTTTTTTTTCTGAAAACCATTCAGGCTGATTGCGGTTTGAAAGGATGTTCCTTTAATCCAGGTTCAACCTCATGAAATCATGCGCATATTTGAGGTATTTTAAAGACTGTGTGCGAGTGAAATAGTTACGCCGCATGCGGAGTTCAACTAAACGCAACCTCAGAATCGGGGAACCAGACGAAGCGCCCCCTAGTGTCGGTCTTATTAAAAAAAGTTTTAGTTTCTGATTCTAAAGTCAGTGTTACCACATGGTGGCTTAGTGGTCAGCATTGTGGCCTTGCACCTCCAGGGTCCAGGTTCGAGTCCCATCTCTGTGTGCAGGGAGTTTCCTCCAGGTACTCCAATTTCCTCCCACAGTTCAAAGACATGCAGATTAGGCTAATTGGCGTTCCCAAATTGCCCGTATTGTGTGTGTGTGTGCCCCCTACGATGGATTGGTGTACTCCGCCTCGTGCCCCAAGTCTCCTGGGATAGGCTCGAGGCCCTCTGCAACCCTGTATGAGTGAGTGTCAGATTGGTGCCTATGATGTTATAAGTCAAATTTGCAATAGTTTGTTAAATCCGTAACTCGGTGCAAGTGTTTACGAGGTGAATGCAGAATCAATAGCAGCCATGTTTTTACACTAGATGGCCTGGGGGAAAAAAAAGTCAGCGGTATGTTGCGACTGTTTTGTGAGGCAATTTATGTATCGCCAGCCTGACTCTGAAATTTATTAAAAATATATTGTACATTATTTTATTTATATACGTTTGCATTCAAATGTTGCAGTTCCTCTATAATCCTGCAGGTGGAGCTGTCTAAACTGTTCACACATTGGCAGGTGGCACAGCATCCTGTGTGGTACAATTCAAATTATTTCCCGAGGTGTGTTTAGGATTGTTACAAAAACTGGAAAAAGATACAATACAACCGCACGTGTGTATCGCGATAATATCGCATCGGGACGTCCCTGGTGATTCAAGTCACTTAAATATATATGCAGCTACGAATGGGCTGGAGTGTGTGATTGGTGAAGCGGGTCTACACTTTGATGCATTGTTCTGGGCGTCTCGGAGCGAAACAGTCAACAAGCATGAGCAGGATACGGCTGGCAGCGTGGAGCCCTGAGGCTTGACGCCTGACCCAGAGCATCTGTAATACTGGGGGCATCTTCTTGCCTGCTGGTTTCTTGGTCGCCTCTCTGGGGAAACAGCCAGCCCGTGAAGTAGGCCAGGCCTGGTGGCGGCGACTGACTGAAATGAAGACGTCTGGTGGAGGCGGGCTGTGATCAGACAGCGCTCCTGCAGTGCATTCATCTATGTTTTGCGGGAAAGGCGCTGAGCGTCCCAGCAGAGAGACGGGACTGGGCTGTCATCCGTCACCATCGGCTTTGTTTGAGATGCAGGGCGCTTTGCCCACTCTTTGAGACGAGCTCAGTTTGTCCAAAAAAACTGTTGGTTTGAGGATCCGTTACACTAGAGAGAACAACGACGGAAAATTGTGTTTTTTATTTATTTATTTATTTATTTATTTTATTATTTCTATTATTATTTTATTTTTTTCTGGTAATGGTCAACCAGCTCGTGAAGTAGAAACCATGTCTAAAAATGCACAGTCACATTTTCCATTTTCCAGTTATGGATCTTGAAAAGCAAATATTCTAGTTTAGCCTTTTAGATGCCTTTTTATTTAAAAAAAAACAACAAAACAAACAGAACGAGTCGGACATGCACACACTAGCATCCTCCTATTTAAAACCCTCCTCCCTTCAATTTAGAGCTTTCGGTGAAGGATCTGTCCGACTCGAGACCTGTAATTAAATTGAAATGCGACTCTCCCCGGAAAGCCTTTTAGTGGGGGGAGCGAGGCTTTGCCTCCGATCTATTTTTTATTTATTTTTCCCCCCCACAGCTCGTCTCAGGAAACATGCACTAAAACAGTCTTCCAGCGAGCAGATAAAGCCTCGGCTCCTCGCTCCTGCCTGAACGACGGCCCGTTCTCATTCATTCGCCCAATTTACGTGACACAAATCAGTAGGAGGGCAGCTCTCGGAGACGCACAATAGGCAAACACGCGTACGGGGCTCAGTGGAGTGTAATATAGCCATTAGAGCTGCTTTTCAGGTGCTATCTGTCTTTGTGAGGGGAGGAACGCCGGCGTGCCGTACTCGCTCCGGACTTCATTTGGAGCATGTCTCGCACAATACGCCTCTTAACCGTGCCTGCTCACTTAGATTTTACATCATGGATTCGTTTCCGGGAATGAGCGCATTACTGCTATTTATGGCAGAGGGTAATAATAATAATAATAATGAGAAGAAGAAGAATTCGCCTAGAACTCGTAATGGACTGGACAACCGCTCTGGTCTGGTGTAGTAGCAGTCCGGCCGAATGAGTGATGCTGTGAAATATCACGGCTTTGCTTTTTTTAATGCTCCCTTTTTGAGTCTGCTCAGACTTGAACGTTGAATCAATATGTAATGAAATTCATATTACGTCCATTTATCATAATGGAGAAAGGAAATGAATATGAAGTTGGACAAAATCAGCGCACGCCCTTTCCGTCCCCTGGAACAGTTTCGCTAGTCTTAAACCTGGACTGCACCTTTTTTTATCCTTTTTCACCCAATGCCTGATATCGATCGGTCCCGAGACACCGAGCAGTAGCTGATTCGGTGGTTGCTGGCTGACGAATGTGTCCAGGCACACTGCAGCAGCCAGCTCTGACTGGAAACCCCTCTCAGGTTACCTGTGTGTGTGTGTGTGTGTGTGTGTGTGTGTGTGTGTGTGTGTGTGTGTGTGTGTGAAATCCTTTGTGTACGAAACCCCTTTGTTGCATCTCGCCACGCTCTTTTCTTCTCAGGCTTTTAAAGTGTCCTGTCTTGGCTTGCATATTACCCGCTTGCTTTCCTTTCTGTACTGTTTGGAATATACACGGTCTTGGGTAACACTTGCGCAATACCTTCGTCGGACGGGACGGATCCGGATCCGGCGTGGGACGGAGCGCTTGTGCATTTCATGAGGATTTCAGCCAAGTTGTTGGTTTCCTTAGATCTGTACAAACAAAGTCTACAGTGTAGGTAGATGCGGAGATGAGCGGTTCGTAGTAGAGCCACGGGTCTGCGGCTGATGAAGGGGGAGGGGGAGGTTCAGGGTTAGAGAGAGAGAGAGAGACAGGGTCCCACCGGGACTCAACACACTCATTACAGCCAGGAGGCCATCATTGCCAGAGGGTCACCATGGTAACGGGTGGTATGTGATTCCCACAACAATGCCGAACCTTCCTTCCCCCAACCTTCCCCGCCGTTCCCCACAATCAGCGCTTGAAACAATCTCTCTCTGTAATGGTGGCTTTGGCATATACAGAGTGACTCTTTTCAAGGTTTACCTTGTGGTGCGAATGTATGCATTGCATTAGGTTCCACTGCATATACCTCCAGGCAGGGGTAATTGTGACGGATGGATCGTACCGGTGCAGCTGCGCGATGATTGATGCACCGGGTCTAACCACGAGCCGTGCCTTCTCGATTAAACACGGGCTCTTGAGAGTGTGTTTGTATTTCTTTTGAGGAAGCCCATGTGCTCGTGGCTGAATTCTGGGATAGCAACAGCATTAACACCGGTTACTCCGGCGCACAAACAAAGGGGTCGGGCCTCCCCCCGGTTGCACCGATTACCAATTAGTGCGCCCTATCGAGCGCACCCGCCAATCTCGCTCCCTCCGCCCAGACGTGTTCTAATGGGGAATCACGTCTTATCTATTATTCAGCTGCATTACGCACACCATTATTTACAGTACTGTTACATGTGCCAGTCGCACTAATGATCATACAGCGCGGTAATTACTCAGCAATGCTGATAAAAGCAAACGTCAAGGATCCACACACTAATTTAACTTTAAATTAAACATGAATATTTTATAATACAAAGTCTGGAGCGCTTGCTTGCTTGCTTGCCTGCGAAGAAGAAGAAGAAGCAGCAGCGTATTCGGTCCGACCAGCTGGTGGACGCCTTCGCCATGACTGCAGGATTGTCAGAGAGACGGAGCTGCTGAGGATGCAGAGATGTAAAAATGCCATATGTTCCCGATCTGCCATATTGCTGGTGTGGCATGTACAGGAAGTGCCATATTGGCTTCCTGGTCTTGCAGTGCTGGTGGCTACTACCTGATGAGTTGCCACCTGCCTACAAAACCGATCGCCCCACAGGGTCTCCAGAGATTTTCCAGAAACAAGAGAAGCTGTCCTCCAGAAGGCAGACCTGTCGTGTTCGGTCACACCGGATGACGGGATGAAGTTGATGGCACATGAAGAAGAATCGCATGAAGGAGGATGAGGGGGGGAAACTGGCACTACTGTCAATTGATTGTGGCCCACGATGATGAGTATTTAAATAAAAACCTGTCGAAGGATTGAAAATTTGCATAGGGACGAGTGGCCATGTCTGGCTTAGAGAGGGGTTTTGTTAATATGATTAAGGTGGATAATGGCTTTGGTGTGCAGATCAAAGGACTCAAAGCAATTCGCACCCCTTACCTTTATCACCGTCCTCACCCAAACCGGAGTGAGGTCCTTATCCTGGTCTTTGTTCAGCTCGGGGATGGAAGGATAAGGAAGCATGGGTTATCAAACAAATCTCAGGATCCATTTGTGTAATATAATGATCATGTGTTATCACTGCCTGATAAAAAACAAAAATAAAACAAACACATTCTCCATTTCAGAAGGGTCAAATTATCGAGCAAAGAAAACAACTACGGAGATTTGGAGTTAAACAGATCATCAAAGCCTGGAAGGATTTTCTTCCTTTGTGGAAGAAACAAGGTGTGAACAAAATCATGAATGGAGACCACTTGGTGAAGTTGCATGGTGATAAAAATCAACAGTAGAACCTGAGCTGTGTTTAATAGTGAAAGTAAGAGCATTTCCGGATGGACTCGGTGTGATGAGAACTCGCGGGATTGGAACTAAGCAGCTGCGTAAAAAGATGGAAACCACTTGGGCTTGAATTTGCTCGAGAGCATCAAGATTGGACGGGCAAACGCATGATGTCCACGGTGTCCACCGTACGAGCCTCTGGAGACCGTGTTGTGATCTGGGGACGGTTCAGTCGGTCAGGTCTAGACTCCGCACCGTTCTGTGGCAAAAAAAAAAAATGAAGTCGGTTGACGACCTGAATGTACTGAATGACCAGGTGATCACATCTATAGAGGGTTTCGTCCCTGATAGCACGGGGATCTTCCAGATTGTGAGACGGCGCTTCTGGGAGTCATTGGCACACAGGAACTGAAGGAAATTTTAGTGTGTGACTTTTTTTTTTTTTTTTTTTTTTTTGGCCTGGCAGTGGATATGGATTGTTATAATTGAATGCTTGTCTTTACCCCCTTTTCCCCTGACGTCTGATTCGTATGCAGGCACCCGTGTGGCAGCCTTTTGTTTGCCTGCTGCACCAGAGGTCTTTTGTAAGCTGGCCACTTTTAGACTGGACCTTTATCCTGACATCACAGCTGGTTCCAGAGCCCCTGTGGTCTCTTCTTTTTTTTTTTTTTTCAACCCACAGCTGTCTCTGGATTGCACGGGTTTAATTTCAACTCGTACGCCTTAAGGGAAAAAGTGATTTGCATTTCAGTCTTTGTAATTAACACGTGAACTTTGAGTGATGTCCGAGATTTATGCCGTATCGAGATTCCGAATCGGCCTCTCTACGTTACACTATATTACCCACGGTGCCGTTTGACTTCTTGCTGGTAATGGTGCCGGTGGGCTTTCAATATCAAGCTTCTCAGCACGAACGCATCCGCTTGTGCCGCCGTCTTTTGCCGTAAACGTACTCGGCTGCTTCGTTTACCTCCACGCGTTCGGCAACTCTGACTCCTCGAACCTGACTGTTATCCCTCATGTTTGGGCTTGTTTTTTTTTTGTTTTCCCACTTGATGCCACATTGTAACGCCAGCATTGACACGACTCATAACTTCTCTCGGGATTACAGAAATACTGCACCACCCATTAAACGCATCATACATATTTCAGTATAAACACAAAGTGCATCACGGTGGAAGACTTTCCCCATTTTAAATGAGCGCGAGTGTATAATTTTTACGACCCGAGGCCAGTGTGTGTTCCTGAGGATTCATCGATCTGTTGGTTGCTGATGTTGACTGATTAAGGTTATCCACCCGGCTTGGATTATGTTCTTAACGTTCACTCATTTCACGGTCCTGACACCAGTTGTGGGAGATTTAGCAGCAAATCTCCGAAACCTTCTGAAATATTGTGCTTTAAACAAGTACTGCAGTGCTGGACTGCTACAATATCAGTATTCTGGGGGAAAAAAATATTATTGTGCAGACGGATATAAGCACGACTTTGACAGGGAGCTTTAATTCTTACGGGTTTTAAATGATTTTAATGCTGCTAAAAAATATACAACGAGATTTGAATATTTATGTGACATTCAAATTTTTTTTAGTTTTTTGTTAAATGTCTCATATAAAATTTTTATTGCCAGTCTTTTGCTCCACACTGCTGTTCAGCGATTGTGGCCCAACCGTACACAAGCTCTAAAGATGAAGAAAAGATAATCTCGCAAAATACGAGTATTTGTGGCTGATGCCATTGTTGTGTTTTCTACCAAAGCTGTGTTTTTTGCAATTTTCTCAAAATTTAAAAAAAAAGTTTGACTCAATTCAGAATCATGATTTGACCCATTGTTTCAATCAATGCACCAACAAAAGATTAACTAAACCGTGTGGAATGGAACACTTGAAGACTATTTTCTTGTTGTTGTTTTGTTCAGAGACGAGACCTGGTGACCGTAAACTGTGGCCCAGAATGAAATATCCAGATGTCTCAGTCACACAGGCTCTAAACTCCACGTACGAAGATCCTGACGTTTCCACTGAATTCAGACACTTGGAGAAATGCAGAACGATCAGCCAGACGCCTGTCCGCAGTACCACACGTATTCATACAAACACTAGCCGGCAGATTTGCGCAGCACTCGGCGTGTCCTCTGTGACATCGTATGCAAATCCCGGTGTCTGGGAAACGGACAACTAACTGCGGAGAGACTTTGTGAATACGCGTAGGCAAATCACAACCTCTACTGCACTCCCAAGAGAAATGAACCAATACAGTTGGACTGCCTGCTTCACATCTGAAACACTGGCCTCCCAGGAACTCCTTTATAGGAGTGTGCAAATGTGGCAGTGGATTAGAGTTGATGCCGGGACTGTATGGGCGATGTGGCAATGACTCCCGGCCGAGTTCCTGAAATATTCAAGTGGTGCAGTGGGCGGTATGAACGTGTGGGTTGTTCTGCTGAAACATGGCGCCTCTGCTGATCAGAAAGACTCTTGTTTCAGGAGCGAATTGTTACAGGAACGACCGCAGTGGGCTCCGGGAGAAGGTCCCGGTTTGACTTGAACGCCTCATATAATTCGAACCTCTAATATGAAATTTTTTTTTCAACCCTTGTGTGTGGGTTTTTAAAAAAAAAAAAACATTTTTTTCAACTGCAGATGTGTAGTACATCTGGCTCAGAAAGAAAGTATTGAAATTTAACCTCACATCGCCGTGGACGTTGCCACGATAGTTGACTCGACGGATCGCGGGATTAATGCATGCGGCGCCTTAGTGTCTCCCCGTTTATGTGCCGTTACATTAAGTAGGCATGGCGCCTCACTTCATCACGAGACCTGCGCGTGTAAACAAGCGAAGGACAAGCGCAGACTTCCGCAGCCGTGCCTAACCTGCGACTGGCAGAGCTGCATGAATAATTCAACGTGCTCTTCCGCCGTGATGGAGAGAGCGCCGGTGCTCGTGGAACGGCACTCCAGCCCGCCGAGAGAGAGCACCTTGGTCATTAAATCTAAAAATTGTTTTTGTTGCCGTTTAATAATTTTGCATGTGAATCGAAAGTGGGCCGTCCGTTTGCGCCAGTCGTGTTTGCTCGACTATACGCTGCTGTCAAAAAAAAAACAAATAGCATGTCGGCGCATTAGTTCCATAAATTCCTTTCTTTTTTTCCGCCGCCGCTTTTGGGTTTGATGGAGTATAAAGACTAATCTGTGTCAGACGAATGCATCGGTGATAAAGGAGTCGTGCCCGCGTCGTGTTAAAAGCCTTTTAGTAGCGGTGGTGTTAAATAGCCGCTCCTGTTACAAATCAGCGAAGGCAGCTACTTGCGTATTTATGCATTCACGAGATGAGACCAGACGAGACTAGCGGAGCTTCATGAAAGCGGATACAGCCGGCATAAAAATAGGCCTGTAGTGGGGATTTAAAGGTTCATGGCCAGAGCGGCCTTCTGTTTGGAGCTCGCCGCACATGACCAGGCCCGGGTCGCTCGTCAGGGAGGGGCTTATTTACCAGGCCAAACCGTCACTGCGGGTAAACTCGATGGACGTGCCCAAACACAAGGAGGTAAATGTGGCCTCCCCTCTCTGAAATGCAGAGAAAAAAAAAAAACGGGTTGTATTTCCTAATAGCAAATGTTCTTAGGTCACAATAGCCATTTCTGAAAAAGGATGAAGGGCCGCGACGGATGATGAAGAAAAAAGCTTTTTGCTGCAGGTCCAGCCCGTTCCATTAGTTACTGATGTTCTTCAAGGTGAGATGAAGCAGCCTTGCTTACTTTGATAAGGAAGGCTTTAGATCTCGGCGGCAAATGGGTTTATCGAGTGAGGCCGCATGTCCGGGTTCGCGTTCACAGATGGACAGCCTTCAGCTTTTGAGCCCCGAAATAGATAATTCCTGGATACCTTTTCAAGCGTTTGCATCAGGCCCGGCTGCAGACTATGATTGAAACTTGATATTTCCCTGGAATGAAAGGAGTTTACACTCGAGGTGGAAGGATGTCACGCACCATGTGAAATAAATCAAAGGAATGTAGCTTTTATCGCTTCACTTTCCTCTCCGCCAACCCTGCGTTCTCATAGGCTGGTGCTGATTTGCTCACGGTGATGATACGTTCTTGACACAAACGGGGGGTTGGGGGAGTCAGCGTTCTTCAGGAGATCACCTGGTAATGCCACGATCGTTAGTGAGAGAGGGCAGTGATCGCTGGTTCCCTCTGGTGGAAGGGGGGTGGCATTGCACTCTTGGTATGCTTATGGCATTTATATGCATGTCTAAGAAGGCTGGTAGGGCTTTTCTCCTTTTTTTTAAAAAATTTTTTTTTTTACCCACGTATAAGGCGAAGTTCACCTTCAAGTCATGTTAAGGCTTGAACAAGGCCATTCGATTTCATTCTTTCTAGTGTGTTTAATAGTTTCTTTCCGTCTTTCTCTCCCCAGCTCTGTTTACCGTTGCAGTGCTCCGAAAGGGGCGTGGCTCAGCTGTCGCTCATTTACATAGACACTGAAATGGTCTGTTCGCAGGAGGAGTGAAGTGAAGGGAGTTTCAGGTATTAAAAGAATTTACCGGATGAATATTTGAGATGTCTGGGTCGTTCTTGGCTTATTATAGAAGTAGTAAAATATGGGACCTTTAAATGTTTGCCATTTCAGCTTTTATGCAATAAGCCGCTATATTTGTCATGATACTGTACAGTTTTCTGTCCACATCGTCTTGCTCTCATGAGGCTTCTCGGGGAAGGTCTGTGTCTTGCAGGAATCAGTAAATTCCCACGTGAAAGGTGCTTTATTCCGTCTACCCGGGACGTCTAACATGCTTGACCGGTGTGTGTACAGGGAGCAGTTTATACCTTTCTGTTAGCGCTTTTGATTAAAAGTTGCTCAAGGAAATAGAAAGAACGGAACGAGCCGACCCGCCGTGCGTTATTAATTATTCAGCGCTTTCAGTACGCAGGATCTAGCCAGCGCCTCTTTGTTTCCGTATCGATTTTACTTCTTCGGTTCCACTGCTTGGGGTCAGCCGAGACCCTAAGTTGGGGATAAAATCATTTCCTGGTTTTTTTTTATTATTATTATTTTTTTAGTTCTAAACGAACAAACCTATGGAAACATACCGCGTGCTTGACCCAGATATGAGCACGGACATGTTCTCCGGCGCTGTGGGTCGTCCGTGCTGAGGTCTGAAGATAAGCCGAGGTGTGTTTCGTCAGGTTCGATGGAAATCAGCCGTGGTGCACATCTGTGTCAAGTGCTTCGACACACCCCTCTCGGTGTTTATGAGAGAGGTGCTGGAATGTCAGGGTGCGAGATGGAACGCTAAGATAAACAGGATCCGTGGTCCAGATCTCTCGGCGCTGTGTGTGTGTAAATCCCCCGCCAACACACGTGCGCGCGGGCAGGGAGGCAGACGGGTCGCGTTCGTGTCTGCACGTTTTATTTTATTTTTTTTCTTGTTGTTGTTTGTGTTATTGGTTTCTTATCTGGAAAAGACTGATAAACCGGCACAGTGGGGTAAATTCTCCATGTCGACAAAGAAAACACTGTCAGCTCTTTGAAACCTACAACTCCCACACAAAGACCGTTTCAGGTCTGACCTTTTGTGAGCCTGTTTGGTTAACGCCTCCGTGCGGTCCGGTCTTTCAATCTACAACAAAGGAACTCTTAGCACTGTAGTGCTGACCGCGATTTACGTACAGTACGTCTGAATGAGGGCCCGAGGGCGGAAGTGTGCCAGCGGATGGATGGATGGATGGATGATAGATGGATGGATAGCACCTTATAATAATAATAATAAAAATAAAAAAAACATATCAGGTGGCGAGTGCCTAATAAGACCAGGTGACACGCTGAGATTTCGGTGTGGTTTACTCGTTCTCAGAATAGTGTGTGTGTGTGTGTGTGTGTGTGTGTGTGTGTGTGTGTGGGGTCTCCACCAGTCCTGTTAATGCACCGGCTTCCTTTCCTAATCTCTCACCCCCCCCCCCCCCCCCCCATGGGAAGGTCTGTGGGCCCAGGCACTGATTTTACACTGAACAGGAATCTGGAACAACAAAGGCAGCAAAAACCATTAATGGGGAGCAGAGGAACGGAGAGGACGGCATTCCAGGGCATCACAGTGGAACGGCAGGCTCGGCTCAGAGCCGTCGGAACCGTGGAGAGCGGGAGATAGCGTCTGCGCAAATAACTCCCACTAATGCCGCGTCTCGGATTCAGCCCGCCTCATCTCCCATCTTGATGTTTGCTCGTTTAACCCTTGGAGGAATGAAGGGAAGCGGGCGGAGCGTTTTGTGGAAACGATTCTGTCGGCATGTTAACGCACATGAGTTCTGGCTTCGCAGGATACTTCAGGACTTCCTGTTTATTAACCGGTTTGTTCCAATATATTAGAAATTAGATCTTTTAGAGGTGTGAGATCTTTGTTACTTTTTTTTTTTTTTTTTTTTTTTTAAGTATGTAGGTGTTTATATAAATGTCATAGTGTTCATAAGACACAGGATCAGTTCAAATACAGCAGCAATAAATGGTCGTCCCCTCACCAGCTTGGATCTTTTTTTTTTTGGCAAATGTGGCTTGTTTTCCTGAAAACACGCGCTGAACAATTGAATCTCATGAAAATAAATAAACAAATTAATTAATTAATTCGCAGTAAGGGACGTGGCGATTATTGAATCACAAAAAAGGCGACAATTTATTAGAGGCAACATGCGCATAGTCAGGAATTAATGTCGGGTCTGTCAATAATTGAATTTGTTTATTGAGATCATTTTGAGATAATATATTAATATTAAGGGTGGCTCGCTGGTTAAGGTGTTGCCTCGGTGCAGGCCCAGGAGGTCCCCGCATCCAGCTGCAGGGTCGCCACTGTTGGACTCTTGAGTTGAGGTCCTTTTCCGTTCCCAAGCCCCGACACTGGAGACTCCTTCCGTGGGTCTTAAACATTTTCATGAATCTGCTTATGAGGAGTGTAACAGTACGCGTGGTCCAAATAGTACTGTTCGGTACAGGACGTCTGGTTGTGCGAGTTCAAGTGAATACAGGACAGCTTGAACTAGTGCTGGACGATTTCCTTCCTGCCATGAAGTCAGTTAATTATTATTAACTTTTATTGTTTATTATTCCGTCACTGTATGGAAAAAGTTCTCGAACCGTGTGTGCGCTGTTGTTACACACTTACTGTATGTATTCATTTTAAATGATGCTGAGTAATACAGTATATACAGTATATACTGTATTTATATATTTTTTATTCTGTAAATCTGCTTGGAATTGAATATTGAATGACTTCAATGTGATTGTATCCTTATGATGTTATCAAAGCTGACGTTCTAAAAACGAACCAACGTTTTAAACGTGCCGTATCGCACGTGCTTTTACCGTCACGTCTCTCTCCTGACCTGAAGTGACCCGGACCTTTGCTTATGTCTCGTTCTCGTACGCTCCCGTCGTACTGTGTCCTGATTGGTCCCGGCTCGTCAGACGCGGGTCTTCCTCGTGCCCGGCCCTACAGAGATCCTGGTAGTCGAGGGTTGAGACTCTGGAGGTGTTCTCCCGCAGGGTGGGTGTTCCTGCTTAAAGCTTCACCTACTCCTAACGTGTGTGTTTACGTGCAGAGATGCAGCGCCGCCTTTAACTTCAAACGTTCTCCGAGTCGCGGAAAGACAGACGCACTTTGGATCGGGAGTCCGTGGCTTGACATGAAGAAACCCTTGATCACACCGCTCCCTCTTTGACTTTCTCTCTCTGTCTGTCTTTTTGCTGTGATGTTTAAACGATTCCTTTCGAATCTTACACAACTTGCAGGAACTAGCAATGTGTGTTTTCTTCAAAGCACACCTTCCTTACACAAGCTTTGAAGCCTCGACTTTCTGCTTTCTGTCTCTTTCTTTGCTCGACTTGGAGCAAATGATGATTTTGTAGATTTTTTTCCCCCCTTTGCACATTTCTTAGCTTAATTCTGTAATATATATATATATATATATATATATATATAGAGCATCTTAAATCAGGTCTTGGACTCCAGAGAGTCGAGCGGTTAGTTTTAGAATAATGCTTTAATTAAAACTGCTCGAGCAGGATCTGTTAGTCAAGTCGGTCTGCTAATGAAGAAGTGCACGGTGCCAAATATGAAATTAACCCGCAGTGCACTCACTGCCGCGTGTACGAGGGCGTGGAGACTCACTCCGCGTAGTACAGAATGAATCTTTCATGAACAGTCAGGATGTTGCACTTTATTCCGTTTAACGTACCTGTACCGCGCACCACACGTCCCGCACTCGCGCCTCTCTGGTGAACCCGGCACTGCTGGGAGTGAAACGGATTCGTGCGAGACGTTCGACGGTAATTTGCATTGTGCCCGGGTTGTTCAGACCGTTTCCTCGGGATGCTTATGAAACACCGAGAAAGAAGAGAAGCTCGGAAAGTGATACTGCTAGAAATCCGACGCTGAGAAATTGCTCGAGTCTATTGATTTTGGTTTGTGCATGCGAGCGAGATCGCAAAGAAAATCCTATAGCATGTTTCATTAAAAAAATAATAATAATAAATAAACAAAAAACCTATATATATGTAATATAAATATAATTACGCGCAATTCATTTTCCTCCCTCCTGCAGGAGTAAGATAAATGTTCCTTCTGCGTCTTGCATTATTTCCTGCTTTACCTCGGGCACTCGACGCGTAGGGCCGTCTCATGGGTGGGTAACTAATATGTGTAGTTAAAATCATTCATCATTTATATTGTATTCACTTCCTAAAGGTACTTTTTCCACCTTCTTAAAAAAAAAAAAAAAGTATCATTAACTGGATAAACATTTAATTCTCCAATGGAGATGGTTTTAATTATTCTCGTTCCTGAATTATGGAGCTTTTGATCTCTCAGACGTGTACCGAACAAGCAGATGTCTGCCGATCCACAAACGACCAGAGACGGGATCCCGCAGCGCAATCCAGCGATATGAAGCGAACCCCCCTGTGGTGACGGACTGATGGGGATTAAACCCCGAGCATCTGCTAGGAGCGAATCCGAAAGTGGCCGTGGTGAGGACTTGAATCCGGGGTCACTGCTCACGATCAGAGGCTTCACCCCCCCCCCCCCCCTCACCCCTCATCTCTGCCCAATCATGTGTCTGACTCTCATGGCCTTGAGCACTCTCTTTATTTATTAATAGAGTTTTTCTATCATGCCCCGCCACCTTGATGGGGATTAATGGTCTGGAGTTGTTCTTCCGTCTGCCCGGTGTAGACGAGCACTGCTTAACATGTGACCAAAAAAGGAAGATAAAAAAAAAAACAAGCCTGTATTTGTTTTTCTGTAGAAACCACACCAGGGATTCCTTTATCGAATTTTGTGAATATCACCAGGGACCTCCTGATACGATATCGTGATATTTACAGGATCGCAAATTGAATCTGCGATTACTGTAGGTATCACCCCCGTTTTTTTTAATTTATTTATTTCTCAGATTTTTTCTAATTCTAAACAAACTTGGGAAATAATTCGCTCCTACCAAAAAAGATACTGCGCTGCCTAACCGTATGCGAATAATTTAGCATGCACCACCTGCAGGATTCTAGAGGAACTGCAACATTTTAACACATCAAATGCAAAAATATAAATTAAGAAATGTATTTTTCAAAAATTCCATTTTGGAGGCGGAGCGATGATACATAAATGACTGAAACGATTTTTCTTTCTTTCCTTTCTCCACCCAGTTCCATTCTGATCATCCGTATCATTCTGCAAACTCGCATCTAGTAAAGTATTGAAATTACATTCATTGCTTCAGTTTGCTTCCTTCCATATGGCTTGGCGTCCAATGGGAACAAGAATAAAAGGTGGAGCCCTGGAAAGGATATTGCGTTGTTTTTTTTGTTTTTTTTTTCCCAGCTCTGCTTTCATGGGTGGCTGTGTAGACAACTCCCTGAGCTGGCCTGTCTTGCTTTGATGACTGAAGGAGATGGAGTTCCAATCAGTGTGGTTAATTACTGTGTCCAGACGAGGTGAGAGGGGCAGGACGGAGTGAAGCGGTCGGGAAATTACCTGAGTGCTCCAGGGATTTGCTGTCTGCCAGAGCCGGCAGGATGGCTCTCCAACATCAGAGATGCCGCTTCATATTTTCATTTACTGCCTCGCTACCTTCTTTACCCAGACTCCTGTCATCATCCCTGCCGGGTATCACGGCTCTAATCGACGTAGAACTTTTTTTTATTTTTTATTATAATAGGTGGGACACTGATTTATATCTGATATGGTGTGACTGGCTTGCTTGAATTCTGTCCACACAGCAAACCTAATTTTCCTAATCGTCAGGGTTTGGAAGTCAAGAGAAGCACGCGAGGCAGGCCCCTTGTTTTTCGCACGGGTGAGAGTGTGCCAAAAAAAAAAAAAAAAACAATTGACTAAAGAAAGAGTAGGTCCCTGCTTTCTGGAAATGAAGCCGTTGTGCATTTTGAATTTATTCGCCGCGGATGCCAAACCGTGCCGAACGCTAACGCTTAGCAGATGTTCTGTTTAACGGGAAATTAAAAGGATGGTCGTCGTTTCCGTTTTATTATGCAGGATATCATTGTCATTCATTGACTTTAAGGCACTCAGGTTTCGGCCTGGGTTTACTTAGATAATTATACCCCGTGCCAGTTCTACTTAACGTTTCGACAGTTCGGAGTGGGCTTAAACGTGGCGCACTTGGGTTCGCCCTGGAAGCATATAGGGAAACCCAGCCAGAGAAACACAGGCTAGCTTGGGTGCTTGGAGCTGAAAGAACTTGGATCTTTTCCTCTTAAATTTGCCAGCTGTACACGTGCCAAGCCAATAAACCTGGCACGGTGGCCTACCGATCATTTTGTACAGACTTTGCACCTTGGACCCCTGACTGCGAGGGCAAAGGAGCTCTCCGAGTGATCCAGATCAGCGGTCGTGTCTGGCGGTAACCAGCCTCCGTCGAGCTCCTTAAGGAGGCTGGTTCGGGCAAGGCGGAGCCGTGGAGCACAAAAGGAGAGGGAAGAGAAACGCTCAAATGACAAAAGGCATCTTCCACGCCGCGCCCCTTCCCATTCTTCAGTGGCGACAGTGACCTTTAAAAATGGTTATTAGTTCCGCCCCTGCATTATGTCCTCACTTCAGCTTTCTCACGCTTGAGCGAGGGGTCAGCATTTGAATACCCGACTCTGAAAGGTTTCAAAGGCCTCGTCGTGTTTCAGTCAGGCTTAATGAAGTCAGTCAATTTACCCAGCATTCCTTAAGTCCCGCCTTTATCTCATGACAGAGGTATGATCATGGGAGAAGAGGCTTGTTCGGAGGTCACTCATAATGTTTCTTAAACCACCTTTTTAATTTAATATTGTAGTGTTTCATGATTGAAACATTTTTTTTTTTTTTATCAGCACAGATGTTCGTTAGCTAATCAGATCCTGATGAACAGCAGCAGTGACGATTGTGCGCGATGCAAAACGAATCACAGATTTGTAGTCATTTGCTTGTTCTCAAGTGTCGTCATCTACATGCGATTCTCTCGGTGCTCAGACTTTCCACTGGGACTTGGGCTGGTACTCTGGTAGTCTATATGAATTTGCATGGTGTGACTTTCCCTCTGGGATTATCATACAGGATTTTAAGTATTAAAGAATCTTATGGGCACTGAAATGAGGTGTACAAAAGTGCTACAGATTTAAGAAATTCATTCATTTAAACATTTGAAAATGTACCTTTTATAATAAGTTAATTATAAGTACATTAATAATGAATTAGCCTCGCGGGAATGAATTGCGAATAGAAAAAAAAAATAACATCAATTCAATTAATTTCATTGAACAAAGGATTCAGTTACACATCTGAACTATGCATCCATCCATCCGTCCATGCATCTGTCCCAAATCCTTCCCAATACCTACCCATCCATACATACGTCTACTTATCTGTCCATCCAGTCCTTACATACTTCTATGCATTTTTCCATACTCCCACTACCATAAAGCCATCCATCCTCTCATCCGTCCATGTGTGCCTAGTTCTTGCCCAAATCCCCAGAGTCAGGACAGGTTTCCCTACATTACAGGTACATTTTTGAGTCTTTCAACATTGGAAAATCTTCATGATGACGACCTGTTGGTTTCCCAAAAACATGGCAAGCTGGGTTTTTATTTTTTTTTATTTTTTATTTGTCTGATTAACTTCAAAATAACAGAAACCAGAGAAGTGTGAGGGATCCGCAGTTTTTAGCCGTTATCGTTTCAGTGGGAATAAATAACACAATTTAAATTTTATTCCTTGACATTAAATTTAACTATAAATCAATTAGTGAAAAACTATTATGATCTTTAATAATTACAGACCCTGTGGTGAGATACTGTGGTGTAAAACGCGTTGTGCAGTGTAGGAGAGAGAAACCTCGGTACATCACCGGTTTACATTTGGAAGCAAATCGACCGTCTCCCATCGTCTGTGTCGCATGTTTCTTAGTCCGAGGCTTATGCATTCGTGGATGTTTTTTGTGCGTGACATCATCCAAAAAAAAAAAACAAAAAAAAAAACCGATTCATCTTTGAGGGTTGTTCTGTGAGAGATGCCGACGGGCTCCCATTTCGTGAGAAGGCATGGGGTGCGTGTCTCATTGTGTTCGGTGGGGACAGATGGAGGGAGGGGGAGCGATGCTGGAAGATGAAGGCAAGAAGCAGACATGCTGGAGGAGGGCAGACATGAAAGAGAGAGATGCGTTTCCAGTCTGCCTAACGAGGTCCTGATGCTCGGGGGCGGAGTGACGAAGACCAGCATGAGTAGCGGAAGAGAAAAGTATTTTTCTCCCTTATCTTATCAATGAGGACTTTACTCGTCACGGTCTCATCAAAGCTGCGCTTTTGCCGTTGTATGGAGTGTTAATGTTTTATTATTTTATTTTAATTATTATTATTATTGGTGCCAGGATATTTTATTAAACTGAAGGTCAAGCAGTTGGGACGCTTGTGCTGCTCAATAAAGCGAAGCCTCGGGGCATTTTCTCTCGTACCAAAAAAGGGGAGGTTATGTATAATGGGACATGGACGTGTGTGGAATTTCTAACACAGTAAGCGTGATGGGTTGTGGAGCTGGTCTGTTGGATTAGAACAACTTTTATTGTTTTGTTTGACATTTCAGTTCAGCTTGTTTTATTTCAGAAATGATTATAACAGCACAGTTATTTGATTAATCACGTGCCGTTATGAAATAGTCATTTGGGAGCTTGGGACATAAGACGTCCTATCTTACCCGATATATTCCTCCACATTTCATCAAAGCTAGTTTTTTTTTTTTTTACGTTTATTAAAGAACGACGTGTTGTGTCGTAGATCAAAAGGACGCATCCTTTTTATCTTTGTGTAATTACATTTAATTAGGAGTGCAGCTGATTACAGTCCTTGCGGTTTTTGGTCACTGATCAGATCTGCAAAAAAAAAAAAAGAAGAAAAAAAAGAGAGAAATGAATTAATTCTAATAATAAATTTGCTTTACTTGTTGAACGTGTACACAGAGAAAGAACGGATCTCATGCATACTTTCTTGAAACGAGAACAACATTCCAGATATCCAGTGTTTACTTGGGGGAATTTATCAGTGTGATCTGGCAACCCAAGTTGCACACTAAGAAAAAATATTAGTATGCACACAAGAGTGAGGGAGAATCTGAGCGAGTAGAAAAAATCTGTTTAATTCAGAAATGGGCCCAAATAGAACACTATAAAATGTAATTGTTTACTGTTTCATGTCATTTCGTAATTTACCCGTGTTCATGAGGGATCCAGCTGCGGCCCGTTACAGCACTACATTCAATGCTGTGGAACTTAAAAACGATCCTTCCCTATTTTTGCTTACTTTATAGCAGCAGTTCCAATTTCTACTGAAATGAATGAAACAAAAGTAAAATAAATAAGAAAAAATATGTAAAGTGTTGGAAAACTTGAACAGTCGGAGGTAAAGCTGTATCATAAGAGCTGATACTGGAGACTCCTTCCAAAAACGCTAAGCAAGTAGCATCTCTCAGAACATGTTACCTAGTTGAATAGATTCACATATTTTAAATGTATAAAATGATATAATATGATATACCGAGTGCATAAATATAAACCACTTTCTGACCAATCAGAATCGAGGATTTAGCAACGCTGCTTTGGAGACTGTGATGAAGACGCTTCTATGAATGTATAGCAAGCAGGGCAGGGAGATCAACCGAAACCAACGATGAGACTAAAAAAAAAAGACGGTGAGACAGTGGTCGGATCACCCCGGCATCTCTTCCTAGCTTCGTGAATTAGATCCACATCTCAAGGGCACGCTATCCTCATCGGTGCATGAAAGCACATTCCTGTAAGCGGTACCGGGGTCTCGCCAGCACTTTATTTGGTAGGAAACGTTTCACTTCGCCCAGGAGGAGAGAGAGCGGACGTTTTAGGAAAGCTCCGAACGAGACAGGGAAACGGAAACTCCAACTCGCTCGTCTGCTCGTCTGCTCGGTTGTGCTTCCAACAAGATCGCGCTGGCCAGAAAGGTGAAGGCTCGTATTCTTCAAGCAGGCACACTCATTTCCTCGCCTCTCTCTCGGCTACACTGAGACGCAGGGATGTTAGAGATGGAACGCAGGACGAGAGGAAACAAAAAGTTTACATTTTTAGCTGCAAAAATTGTTGGGTGAGCGTCGGCTTACAAGATTTAGCTTCTTTTTTTTTTTAGTGTCTAACTTTTCAGTCTCCGATTATTCCCGCTGCTTCTTAACCAGTGAATAATGTTCGGTTACGGTAAAGCTTTTGGCAGACGTTCCCTCAGATGGTTGCGATTGATTGATTGTACATAAAGTTAAACTCCGCCCATTTTACATCACTAAATCTGTCTTACACATGAAACAAACAAAAAACACAATCCAGTTATTTGCACCACCATGCACACACGCCTTATGTCCACTGCCGATCTGTTACACACTCTTTATATTACTTGTGGTCTTTATATAATCTGTATAGTCCTTGAATGTTGTGTGTCTGGTCTATAAACAAAACATGGTTATGTATGTCTGTACATTTTTAAAAGCTCACTAACAGCCAGAATCACATCCCTTGTGTTCGTCAACGCCTTTCTGTTGTTAGGGAGTTTCTTATCTTTGTAGTCTATTACGGGGATGGGAATCACTAGGGACGTCCCGATATGATGATATCACGATACCCAGGTGTCATTCGATTCATTTTTGTGATTCTGTAAATATCACGATTTTATATTGGTCTCGATTCAAAGCTATTTTTTTTTCATGTTTTGTTACAGTTCTTCATTTACATTTTCAAGCATCTGCCTTATCTAGAGCGACTTACATTTATACATCTGAGCAGTTGAGGGTCAATGGCCTTGCTCAAAGGCCCGACAATTTGGTGGTCGTGAGATGTGAACCTGGGACACTTTCCGAACCGTTGTCCCATTCCTTAACCACTGAGCTACCACCAATTCTGAACAAACTTGGCAAATAAGGATGCTGTCTGCCTGTGCCAAGTCTCCTGGTATAGGCTCCAGGCTTCCTGCGACCCCGTATAGAATAAGCAGTCTAAAAGATGAATAAAGGATAAATCCCACAAGCTGACGCCTATATGATGATGAACGTCGTCGATGTTGGGGTTGCTGGAGCTCCTGAAGGCAGCATCGTTCCACATTAATGGACGAGTCGGAAAGCCGAAAGCCGTCTTGGCGTGAATAATGTCGGAAAAATGTTTCTACAAGGATTTCTGGTGCCCAAAAGCATGGGCGTATTCATCACTCTGGAAGTTTTCCTAGTAAACTCCTCGTTTGGGCAGCCCCGTTCCAAGTCTCTGAATGATATATCGTCCATGCACTTAAACTCCCAGGGTTTTGCAGGATTTTACAGAGTTGCAGCTTCTTTGCACTA
>JAAGKR010007071.1:0-39029 GCA_011419295.1 Clarias macrocephalus | reverse complement strand
TATATGTAGTGTATATGTAGTATATATGTAGTGTATACAGTATGTAGTGTATATGTAGTATATATGTAGTATATATGTAGTGTATATGTAGTATATATGTAGTGTATACAGTATGTAGTGTATATGTAGTGTATATGTAGTATATATGTAGTGTATACAGTATGTAGTGTATATGTAGTGTATATGTAGTATATATGTAGTGTATACAGTATGTAGTGTACTGTATAAGTGACAGAAATCGTACCATTCATTGCATTTAGATATACAGTTGGTTTAATCAAGCAAACAAACAAATAAAAAAGAGCCTGGTCTGTGTGTGTGTTATGTTGTTTTTTTTGTGTGTTATTATATGCAGTATTACATTTACAGCCCCGCCCACCTGTATGAGCTCACACTGCCATTCTTCGGAAGTCTCATAACGATCCATCTGGTTTCGTCCACCCACTCGACATTTCAGGCAAGTGACTGTTGAGTCACAGTATGGCAAACACACACACACACACACACACACACACACACACACACACACACACACACACACACACACACACACAAATACAAAGGGTGGTCTACAAAGAATCCCTCAGAACAAATATTGCTAGTGGTATTCCTTTTTTACTCTTCTATTCTTGAAATACGTCACGTTTGTTTGTCATACACATCATTTTGTGACATATGACAGTGGCTTTGTTTGAACACTGATCCGTGTGTGTGTGTGTCTACTATATATTCACAGTGTATAGTATTGAGGATATGGATACACTATACTGTAGAAGCTAAAAACAAAAGAAAAAAAAGCTTAATCTTGGGCACACCATGTGTAAAAGGTGAAATAATCTGAACTCGTTCCAAAAATGTAGTGTCTCTTATACTGCTTCTTCGGAACTTGAGAATCAATTGAAAACAAAAACAAGTGAAGAAGACATTTCTGATTTTAGATAACGATTTCGCAAGCACGTTTTGCTAGGATGCTCTTGAAGAATGTATCATCCGTACAACTTTCAGGTTTTTTACAGACGCTGGACTTAAAAAAAGAACAAGAAAAAGAAAACACTTGAGAAAGTGGGTCGTTTTCCAGAGAAACCTTCAAAATGTAACCTCTTATATCCTGGAGATAAAGCACTGACACTGGAGACTCCTTCCCTGAACGTTGCATTATTGGCTCTAGGTGATGTGGAGCACCCGCAGTGCTGTACAGGTCCCTCTCTAAATCAACTGGCACTATGGACGATCCTGTGTATATTGTAAAACTCTGTCTCAGACACTGGAAGTAAAAAAATTCTTCAATGCCTTCCAGAGTTCTGGGACACCAGCAAGAAACACTGCGGAGACAGAACGCCAGGGTGTGTTCAAGTGTGAGGCAAGAAAGAGGCCATTTTGTCTCCATCTGGTGACAAAATACATCGTTTACAAACTCATGAGGGAGAGAAAGAGAGAGATAGAGGGATAATCAGGAAAGGTAGATACTGTATACGCAGCCAGGGTCGGAGGTTACATACAGGTATCATGAATGTTATGGTCATGACGATTTACTATTCCTTTAAATATAATTCCCGCCTCATAAAATCCTCCTTTTTCAGACTTCTCTCTCGCAGGCTAATCGCAAAACTGTTGCTGTTTTTTTCATTAAAGGTTTTCAAGAAAGAAAAAAAAATCAGAGATAAAGGAGTCGGTTCTTCTGAAACTGTCTAATGACTTTTCAATCATTTGGCTTTGGCTTGATTCTACTGTAGCTACTGTGCCGTTTTCATTATGTCTACATACTGTAAAAAAGCATATATTTGCTGTTCACATGGATAAACATACACTATACCTTTAGCTCCTCTTACTTTAGATTTACCCCAAGGTTCCATTTTGGGGCCTGTTTTGTTTTCTTTATACATAAGACTCTATGATAAAAAAAGGCTTCAGTTTGTTAGCGAGCATAAAGAATGGGCTGTGGAATGATGGAAAAAGGTCATGTGACCGGATGAGTCCAGATGTAACCCCTTCCAGAGTGATGGGCGTGTCAGGGTTAGAAGGGAAGCGCATGAAGCGATGCACCCTTCATGCATAGTGTCCACTGTACAAGCCTCTGGAGACAGTGTTATGATCTGGGGTCGCTTCAGTCGCTCAGGTCGAAACTCAGCAACATTAATTGAGTCAGCTGACAACAAGGTTTTACCATTAATTTATTTGTTCCTTATTTTTTTCCTGACACCAGGACGAGTCAGACAGCTCGGATGTCCACTTCCTAAACATGTTTACATGATTCCATTAAAGGTCCCATATTTTAGTTATCCTGAAACAAGTTAACACAGAGCTCCCCCAAAGTGTGTGTGAGTGTGTTAATGCCTCAACTCAAATACCACCAGATAAAGTATGATTTAATACCTAGTACTTTCTTTATTTCACTCCTCCTCCAAATGCACCATTTCAGGGTCTGTGCAAATGAGGAAATGCAGTTGGCTCGGTTTAAACTCCGGACAATACAAAGACAGAAATAGAAAAACCAAAAAGCAGGGAGTGTGTGAAGACTCTCAGTCATCCAGGTGAGGTTATCCGGTAGTTAAGTCGTGTCAGCTGGATACGACTCACAACTCATCCAAATAGCTAAGAAGTCCAGTGGACACGTCTCAACTTCCAGACAAAAAGCAGGGATTGTTTTTTTTTTTTTTTTTTTTTTGGTCACGCTTTTTTTTGTACATGCACACTGGAGACTTTTGCATAATAGGCTGCTTTAAAGATCTCAAGTCATACAGCACAACTAATGTTTGGTTGGACAAACTTTAGCACGTTTCACCTTCGGCAGAACCTTCCGGTAGCCAACAACAAGGGTCTGGCAGAATTCCGGTTGGAAATTTGACCAGAAATAGAAATGTTCAGTTGATTTGTTGTTGGTTTCCTGGCACTAACCAGACTTGTAAGCTAAAAGTGAGCTGGACTCATTCGTTCCACCTCCAGGTTTGATGGTGTTTTTGGGTCATTGTCCTGTTCTGCAGAAGAATTCTAAGGTTCCTGGTTCTTCATAATTCCATCCACTTTGTGAAATGCACCAGCTCCAGACTGCAATGCCACCACCACCATGTTTTACATCTGCGACAGTGTTCTTGAGGTTGAAGGCCTCTGGTCCAAACTGTTCTTCAGAAGGCTTTTTCATTGTCCATGTGAACAGGTGCATATTTTCATTGAGCTTGAAGGTGTGGATTTTTTTTTGTTCTTCAACGGCAGCCTTTCAGCCCCTGACAACTGGTGATTCCTGTGTTGTTTCCAAACAGCTTCTCCTCAGCTGAGGGTGAGTGTTGATCCAGACCTTGGTATAACAGCTCCACCTTCCAATAACTTCCGTATTGTTGATGGGAGGGTTGTGTCAGGTTGGGCTTCCAGCGTAAAACCTGTGCCGAGCTTGTATGTATGGACTGGATGTTGGATCCCATGTCGGGATCAGCCGAAA
This sequence comes from Clarias macrocephalus, assembly GCA_011419295.1. Classification (NCBI taxonomy): domain Eukaryota; kingdom Metazoa; phylum Chordata; class Actinopteri; order Siluriformes; family Clariidae; genus Clarias; species Clarias macrocephalus. The sequence goes on along the minus strand of JAAGKR010007071.1, from coordinate 35,596 downwards.
GGCCAACAACAACAACAACAACAACAACAACATTCCTTTTAGGAAGCAAATTTATCTCCAATAGATCAAGATGTTTCCGCCAGAAATTTTAATAACATTTGACTCAAAATGTTCTTAATCAGCTTAAACGTCTTTTACGAAATTATGGATAGATTTGGCTAGATTCAAGAACATTACACTTGCTAAGAAGTGAGTGATGGCAAACAAACCCTTTCATGTTGGCACAGAGAAGCTACCAGCTGGAGTGCATCATGATCACTAACAGGAAGCTGAAAGACATCAGAGTCAGCGAGTTAACAGACATTTCAGCAGCACTGAGTTTATACAAAAACCAGATAACGGAAAACTCAAAGTCAAACAGAAACAGAGTTTGCACACCAAACTCTTTTCTGTATGTTGTACAGTGTTGGCCAGTTCGAAGAAACCATTGAAAATCGTGTCAATATTACAATGACACTGATGTTCATGATGACAATGACACAAACTTAATTGCTGTCTGCAAGTCTGATTGGTTATAAAGGCACTCCAAAGTCGTCCATTACTGTCAGCCCGAGGTCTCTTCATGCATTGTACGCGGTCAGGATTTATTTTACTGGTGAAACTTTAACTTTGTGTCCTGTTCACTATCCTGCAACAGATATCTCACTGACCTGTGTGTTTTTTTTCCTGCGCTGTGTGTGTGGAGTTTGCATGGAGTGTGCCTGGTGGGTTTCCTCCGTGTACTCCGATTTCCCCCTACAGTCCAAAGACATGCAGATTAGGCTAACTGGCATTTCCAAATCGCCTGTTGTGTGTGAATGAGAATCGTGTGTCGACTCTTTAAGTAACTGCCACAGAAATGCCGGATATATCTCCAGGGTGTGGAGTACCTGTCGGTCGACTGCAGCGCGGATGGACCGAAATACCAACAACAACAAATAATAATAATAACAATAATTATTATAGTAATTAGTAAGTCGCTCTGGATAAGGCCATCTGCCAAATGCTGTACTGTAAATATAATGTAAAACCTCAAGGTATAGTAGTAGACAATAAGTGTAGTGTGTAGAGTTCACCACTAGATGGAAGCACAATACGGCTAATGTGACAGACAGCAGCACATGATGGTGTAAATATAATAATAAGAAGAGTATAAATATAGAAAAAGTGGCAACTATTCTTTAAAATCTTAAATATACACATGAGCTACGATTAATACACAATTTCTTTCAAATAAAACGTTAAAAACATTTAAAACTGTGTAAGAATTAAAGTGCTGAAAAATAGATTTCTAAGAAAATAAAGTACAACGGTTTTACATGTTTTATACAATTATAAGATGAAAATGAATAAATTAATAAATTAATTGATTGATTTTCTATAATGTACATTTATTTAAAGTATTTTAGAGAATTTAAACATGAAAAGATTTGAATGTTTTATATGATGACAGGAAGGCATCCTTGATAAAATCCTTGATATATTCTTATAACGTTTATGAATGTAAATAATTACATTGAAGCAAGTTTCAAACAGGAATCGTTAAAATATAGAGGGATAATGTAGTTATATTTGCTTGTATACACCTACATTTATTATTCTTATTATTAATTTAATATTGCAATATAAACTAATCTTTTCATCTTCCTTTTCTGTGTTGTTTTTTTCTCTTAATATTAAATTTAGATAGATAGATAGATAGATAGATAGATAGATAGATAGATAGATATTTGTATTGTATTTCCTTTTTTAAATGAATGAATTCACACTAGTTTACTTCCTGGTTGCCAAGTGGGCGTGTCGCTCGTCGTCTACGTGTGCGTTGGAGGAGGAGCGTAAGCCTGCGTCGCTATAGTAACCAGAAAGGTAACGTAAACGCGTCCGGGGTGTCGTGACTCGCAAGCGCTGAGCAGCCGGACGGAGTCGGAGCATTTGTTTTAAATCCCGCGGAACTCTGAGTCACATTCAGGGGAGAGAAAATCGCAGTCGGAGTTTAAGTCCGGGAGACGGAGATGTGTTTTTTACTCTCTCCAAAGGAATAAAACAGGATTTCCGCTGTGAGGCGCGAGCCGGAGATAAAGTGCGGAGGAACAGATAAAGCGCGAGCGCGGCGCGAGGCGATGAGAGGAGAGTCGCTGAGGAATCGCCTGCGGAGTCGTTTACTGTGTAGGTCGCGTTTATCTCACTTTATTATCGCTTCATTCATGTGGAAAAAAGGAAAATAAAAGCGGAAGGTAAAGTTCTACAGGTAGGGATATCAACCCGAGTGCGAGGAATGTTAATACTTTAACTTTTGGGTAACTTTTTTTGCGCTGAGTGTAATGAGAGTGTTAGCTTGTGTGCTAATGAGGCTGCAGGTTTTTTCCCCATTTAATACATTTTATTCTTTAATTATATATATATTAATATAACATTGTTATTTCTACTCGTGCACAAGTTGCCCTTTAACTCTCCTGTGATTAATTTGTATCATGAACATCAATTGCTTGTATTTCGTTTTTATGTTTTATTTTACCATTTAAACCTCATAGTAATATTAATAACAATTTATAAACGATAGTAGTCATGACCAAAATAATACCTCAACCTTACCCGGTCGAACTAAACATAAATGTAAAACTTATTTATTATAGAGCAAATTGATTTCCTTATACTGTCCTGAACATTTGAACCTTGAACCTGATCCGAGTCCAAATATAGTTTTTCCTCTGAAGTGTTTTAAAACCTTTTTTATTGTATATCGAGACATTATACTGTACATCAGGATGTTACATATGGAGACGTTAAATATCAGCACGCTGTACTTTGTCTCAGAACGTTAAATATCAGGATGTTAAACTGTATATTAGGACAGTCCCAAACACGGATGAAATGTGGGTTTGCGTCACAAAGGGCACTGGGTGTAAAACCTGTGCCAAGCGAACCACCTCGTAAGGAGCAGCCGATCAGTACATTATACTGTATATCGGGATATTAAATATCAGGATGTTATACTGTAGATCAGGATGTTGTACTGTATATCGGGATGTTAAATATCAGGACGTTATACTGTAGGTCAGGACTTTATACTGTATATCAGGAGTTATACTGTAGGTCAGGATGTTATACTGTATATCAGGATTAATACAGGACATTATACTGTAGGTCAGGATGTTATACTGTATATCAGGATGTTAAATATCAGGATGTTATACTGTAGGTCAGGATGTTGTACTGTATATCGGGATGTTAAATATCAGGACGTTATACTGTAGGTCAGGACTTTATACTGTATATCAGGAGTTATACTGTAGGTCAGGTTGTTATACTGTATATCAGGACATTATACTGTAGGTCAGGATGTTATACTGTATATCAGGATGTTAAATATCAGGATGTTATACTGTAGGTCAGGATGTTATACTGTATATCAGGATGTTAAATATCAGGATGTTATACTGTAGGTCAGGATGTTATACTGTATATCAGGATGTTAAATATCAGGACATTATATAGCAGGTTAGGATGTTATACTGTATATCAGGATGTTAAATATCAGGACGTTATACAGCGGGTCAGGACGTTATATTGCGTGTCAGGACGTTATACTGTATATCAGGATGTTAAACATCAGAACATCATACTGTATATCAGGAAGTTAAATATCAGGATGTTATACTGTAGGTCGGGACGTTATACTGTATATCAGGACGTTGTATATCAGGACGTTATACTGTTTCTCAAGGCGTTAAATATCAGGACGCTATCTTATGTCTCGGGACACTATACTGTATCTCAAGACGTTAAATATCAGGACGCTGCACTGTGTCTCAGGACATTAAATGTCACAATGTTCTATTGTGTCTCAGGGCATTAAATATCAGCACGCTGTACCGTGTCTCAGGACGTAAAATGTCAGGATGTTAAAATGTCTATCAGCACAGTCCCCAACATGGTTAAAATCTGAGGGTTGTGTCACAAAGGGCATTGGACATAAAACCTATGCCAAGTTGTGGAACAGGGGTTGCCAAGTGGACCACCTCAATAGGAGCAGCCGGTCAGGATGTTATACTGTATATCAGGACATTTAATATCAGGACGTTAAACTGTATCTTAAGACTTTAAATATCTGGACGCTATATTGCATCTCAGGACATTAAATGTCACAACGTTATATCGTTGTATAACAGGGCGTTAAATGTCAGAATGTTATACTGTGTCTCAGGACACTATATTGTGTCTCATGATTAGGGTTGGGTATCGTTTGGGTTTTTTTCGATACCGGTGCCAAATCGATACTTTTAAACCAGTACCGGTGCCTTAACCGATACTTTGCAAAGCCACAAAATGATGGTGGATGCCTCAAGAATACATTTTTATTGAACAAAAAATTAAATGCTTAAAATTGAACAATATATGAAATGTTTACGTACTAGCTGGAAAGCCATAATTATAAACAGAATCCATGTTACATTAGTATTTTACAAATCGTTTGACCATTTGTTAGCATGAATGCAAGAATTGCATTTTGCAATTAACATTACTTTAGCCTACTACTAACCTGCGGAAAGGCTGCTGTCGTCATCATAATCCCTGGACTCCTTTTAGCTACGATTGGTATGACTGGGGCTGGGGTCGTCCACACCGATAGCGCCAGCTGTTGTCTGTAAGCTGTCAAACACGGCGCGTCCCTCTGCTTTTAAGTTTATTCCCTGTGCCCTCAAATGTTTCATTAGATTTGACGTGTTTCCCCCTTTACACACAACTGCTGTAAAGCATTTACTGCACGTCGCGGTGTCGGAATCCTTTCTTGTGAAATATAGCCACATTTTCGACTGTTTAGTTTTAGGTATTTTAACGAAAGTTAATTTAGCAAGTTAAGATAGCGGTAGACCCCCTGCTGCCGTCAGAGCGAGTGTAACGTTAGTTGCTGCGTTCACGCGCATCTCGGATGGTCTCATTTCCCGATGATTTGTGCTTTTAATTTTTTTATCTAATCTAATAAACTTTTAATCTACAAAAATAAAATGGACAGTAACATTACTGCAACAATGTTTTCAATTTGTATTATCAAAGCTTTCTTGAAGGCCTCAAGATTTTTCTAATTAAGGAAGTTATTTATTTTTCCGATCATTTCTGACACCCCATGAATGCAGTATTTAAATGTTACTAGCGATCATGTCTGTTGATGGATTTAATGCTTATTACACACTGTGTCATCATCAGAGCCCCAGAGAACAAATATATTAATCCACAGTTCAGGCATTTAAGTGGCACCGAAATGAGGAACCGAAATTCGTGTTCTGTTTCAGTCCGGTACATACCGGTTATAAAGGTGCCGGTGCCGTATTGACACCGATTTTCGGTACCCAACCCTACTCAGGATGCTATAATGTATCTCAGGACGTTAAATTTCAGGATGCTGACCAGTATATCAGGACAGTCCCAAACACGGATAAAATGTGAGGGTTGTGCCAAGTTGTGCAGAACAGGGGTCGATGTACTCTATATCAGGACGTTATACTGTACATCAAGATGTTGAATATCAGGGCGTTGCACTGTATGTCAGGACGTTATACTGTATGTCGAGACGCTATAGTGTATCAGGACGTTAAATGTCATGACCTTGTACTGTATGTCAGGATGTTATACTATATAACAGGACATTAAATGTCAGGACGTTATTCTGTATATCAGGACGTTGTACTGTGTGTCAGGACGTTACATTGTATCTCAGGACATTATACTGTATGTCAAGACATTAAAATCAGGACGTTGTACTGTATGTCAGGACGTTTCATTGTATATCGGTATGTTAAACATCAGGACATTATGATGTATGTCAAGACATTATGGTTTTTGTCAGGACGTTAAATATCAGGATGTTATACAGTATATCAAACCAAATTCAAGTGATTAAAGTGAATCGAGTCGTTTGAGTCACTGAATCAGTTAGTTGAATTTTCAGTTTTACTCAAACCGTCCATGCTGGAGAAGTGTTCGGCAGATTTGTCAAAATTCAGGAGTCACAACCTCCAGTCACGAATCGCATAATCAAGGCAAGGGGGAAAAAGACAACAATGTGAGTAAAACGATCTCACAACACAATCAATTTCACCGTTTGACAAAGACACGTGAATCGGTATGTTTATTAAAGCCGTGTTTGCGCAGCTGCGCTTGCTGGATGAGCAGCAATAAAGGCTCTTTATTTTCTTTTGTCTTTGGTCGGTGTACATACGCTATAAGATTTGACTTTTCAAAAGGCGAAAGCATGGCATGTAAAGTTCTTCATTGTTTTAGGTTTACGGCCCTTAAGCTCTTGTGGCAATGCACGCCTCATCTAACAAAGCTTCTAGATCTGGGCGTGGTTTAATATTTAAATTAACATGCTTGATTGACATACCTCTTCCCTGGGGATTTTTTTTGTTCTTTTGGAAAAGAGCGTTTAAAAGTGTTTAAGTGATAAAATCGATGATAAAGTGATGACCTAACTGTGTACTTTTACTGTTGAGTTAGAGTTATGGCGTATATGCCATATTAATAAATTTTAAACCTGAAGTTAAAAACACATCTATACAACTACTTTTATTAATTAGCATCCTTTCCATATTCATAAACCAGGACTAAAGCGTTCCACTCTGTTCACAGCAATTATTTTTGCTTCGCACCTTTAATCATCCTACAAAAGCCCTCGCAGTCGTTAGCCACAACCCAGAGGTTTGATTTATGGAAACACGGCAGAGGCTCCTTTTCCTTTTCCAGACGCGTCTCAGTTTTCCCTCCCGCGTCGCGTCAGTCAGCATGGCGTGAGGCACGTACACACGTTTGCGTTTTGTTTGCATAAGCGGCGCCTGTCGGAAGGAGCTCTGGATTCTCACCCCCACGACGCCTCCCACCTCCCACCTCCGTCCGCCCCTCCTTTTCGGAAATCCAAACATGCCGCGGAGTCGGAATTCAGTCTCCATGACAAAGATTTACATTGGTTCATTTGGCTTTCAGATTCGTCCTGACTTACGAGTGAACCCTGCACCCGAGGGAGAGAGAGAAACAAAAACCGTGACCTCTACCGCAGTGTTAATACGTATTACAGCGTCACTTACTGTTCTAGTGAAACTTCTACAGCCAGACTTTTTACTTCTGTTTATCAAATAGCAAAAGCACCAGCATTTGTCCCTCAAACTAGCACGAAAGATGAATTCTCCGTTTAAAGGGGACGTGGCCTTTATCGGGCGCCGTCGGAGCGCTTCAAAAGGAAATGCATCAACTCTGAACCTTAAACTGTGAACAAAAATTGAGCTTTGACGTATATAACCTTACAGTCTGATAAAGTTAGCGCGGCACTTCCACTTCTTCACTTTCCACGCTTCAGGCATTCTGAGTAATGTTTAGCTCAGGACTTTTTAATTTTCTTAAGGAATAAAAAAGAAAAAAAGAAAAAAAAAAAAGCATACGGATGATGAATTAGCACGAGGTTGTTATTTACGGTGTTTCTCGCACTCAGTTAGTCAGTTGCTCAGGATCGTCCGGAACAACACTTTAATAATAATAAATTTTTTTAAAAAGTCTCTCCCAGAGACGAAGGTAAGCAATAAGGCCTGGTTTGGTGCCTTCTAAATTTATCTCGAAGAAGGAAAAAAATGTCAGGCGTACGTACGCAGTTATGAAAAAATAATGAAACTTGTCTTCTTCGCTCCCTATAAATGAGGAGAGTGTATGCTAATCCAGGCGATAATTTTATTTTTATGCTGTTACCTCATCTAAGCGAGAAATACAGTGCATTTCAGATGACTTCTTGCTTTGTTGTTGATTTGTAATAGAGCACACAGATAATCACTGTCGAGGTCATTAGTTCTACCGTGTCCTTGTGTAGGTTCTTTTAGACTCCGTTAAATAAAAACAAGGACGTGGTGTAGGAGGCTGACGCACAAACACTTGTGCTGGTGTGATATTATTATTATTATTATTATTATTATTCAAATAATCAATTGTAGGAGGAGCAGAAAAGTCAACAGTGCCGTTAAAATGTCTCTAGTTTTATATCGTAGATGTACAAGGACTCGAGCCGCGAGTTAATCCTCGGTAATTGTAATGTAGTGTACGGTGAAGGTTTAATGCCCGCTTCTCGGCTTAATTCCCCCGGGGCACCTGGAAGAGAACTAGTGTGTGTGTGTGTGTGTGTGTGTGTGTGTGTGTGTGTGTGTGTGTGTGTGTGTGTGTGTGTGTGTGTGTGCACGACTGTGTGATTGTTGTCCCGGCAGCATAATGCCTCTGTGATCAAACGTTATCGACCGCGGCACTCAATAACCGCAGCAGCTGCAGCGGTTTTGCATTTCCAGGTCCAACGCGAGACACAGTGAATAGGCTCAGCCACTTACAAGGCCGTGTAGATAGACGTACATGTATATACACACACACACACCAGCAGATACGGATTAGTCTCCCCCTTTGCCTATGTACGTAAGCTTTTTAATGTTTTTGTGTGTACGTCCATGAGGGTTGCACATTTCACACGTTTTACTCAACCGAAGTTTTTCTATATTTGTATCATTTAAAAAAAAAAATTTATACTTTAATATTCTTTATTTGAAAACTTTTTTTCATCAACGGTCATACAAGTGTTTAACTGCATAGCATGTGCATCATATGCATGTGACTGTTCGTGACAAATAAATGAATTTTTAAATTTTAACGGTAACTCGAGGCACATTTTTATTACTGAAAACATCCTAAGGAATGAATGATGCAAGACAAATTAATGAAACCCAAAAGGTTTAAAAGAACGAACAGAAACAAAACAAACAAACAAACAAAAAAAAAAAACATAATGGCTGTTTGTGTGACAGACTGTAGTCGCTCTCTGATCCGTATGTAGAGCCGTAATGATTTAATTGCTTGTGCAGTCTCAGCAATCAATCTGTCAATCAGATTTTGATTCAGAATTGATTCTCACTTTTTTTTTATTACTTTCAAATATTAAACTTGATGATTTTTTATATATATGCAGAAAATGCAACCCGTTTGCGAGAGTTTGGGCTCGCACACGAACTGAGGATTAGTTCTGGATAATTATCATAGTGTGTGTATGTATGTGTATATATATATATATATATATATTTTTTTTTTTTCTTTGGTCCATATATATATATTTTTGGCATTTTTTTTGCCAATTTCATGAGGTATATTTTCCGCTTTTACAAACTCACTCGCTTGCTTTGTTCCCCAGGGTTGCCAGATCACAGTATTACAAAATAAAAGTTAAATAAACAACAACTTACAAACAACTCCCTGACTTACGAACATTTATTTATGAACTCCCTGACTTACGAACATTTATGAATTTCTAGAGAGATAGGAACGGTTCTACAAACATTCATAGATGCGAACAAATCGTGAAAGTATCTGCATTGCAGTGCACCAGAAACCAAGATTTATAATCATATATACAATATTTTCAGTGTGAGTGAATGTATAAAATGTCAATAACCTTGAGAATTCAAAATGTAAATTTTTATAATTTTACATGACCGTACACAATGCAGTGAAATGCTTACACAACTGTTTGTGATCTTAAAAAAAACGGTAATTTTTACACTCACTTGGGAATAGCTAACGCATTGATTAGTCATGTGACCAGCATTGACGTTAATGTTGTAATCGTTACCAAACTGTCCTTACGGTACGGTTTTTCAACGTGACGGTCATCCTGAGATGCTTTCCTGCTCACCATGGTTGGAACAAGCACTTTCTCAAATTAGACGTTATTTCTCAGCTTGAATCAACTCAGTAGATGATTATTATTTTAATTTTTTTTTTTTAGAATAAAAAAAACTATTTTAGAGTAGTGAGCTTAAACGAACCGTCATTTCTGATACTCAGTGCGACCATATCGTCTGTATTTATAAGACTTCACATTAAATATTAGAAAACTGGCGTGGTCAGCAATCCCGGACTTTTTTTTTTAATCAACGGCTCGTGCTGGAGTGTAAGCAATTAGAAAATCACTCATTCAGCTGGAGCGCCTCAGGACTAATTGGTCGACGTGTACATTCTTTGTGGTGACAAAAGATCTTTTTCCCCATCATTTTAAGGACTAATTAAATTTCCTCGTCAGCGGAGGACAGGAGCGAGATACGCACATATGCTACTGACCAGTCTTATCTAATCCACTGCTCCTGGCACAGTTTTTTTTTTTTTTTTTTAATCTCCCCAATTACGCTTTGCAATTAAAATTAATATCGGAGGATCACACGGGCGAGATGAGCACAGGCTCGGTATCGCGCCGACTCAGCCCGGATTGCGTTCTTTTCAGACGCGGATGAAAAAGCTGGCGCACTTTTACAAGATCGAAGGAGGAAAAAACTTTTTTTAATTGCAGCACAACTTTGCTTGACTTGTTACACGTTCACAAAGTTTAGGACGGAGCTTCTAATAGTGTCGTATCAATATGGAGATTATGATGTGTGTGGTGCAGTTTAATCCATACTAAAGTTACATAAAACGCTGAGGGTTAATATTATAATGTTAACTACATACCACACCCTGTCACGGAAGGACATGAGGGAGAGAGGAAACGAGGAAGAGAGACGAGAGAAGCGACGGAGTTGTACGACTGAATCGTCTGCTGATCTCTGTCCTGATTGGTGAATTAACAGTGTGTTGTGGTTGTGTGTGTGACAAATCAATGTGACTTATACAGCAATCTGGGATTGTTGTCGAGTAAATAAGCCAAATTCATTTGTGTGAACCGCTGTCATTCAGAAACGTGATGTGTGTATGAATCGAGATTGTGATTTTTTTTTTTTTCCCCCTGCATTATTTGTGCAGCCCTGGTACTAAATCTCACTTTATACTCTTCTACACTTGTACTCCATATTATTTTTACAGATACAGTGAGTCCCCAAAATACGAACCAGTTTTGTTTTGAGCTTGTTCATAAGTCAGATTTGTCCGTAAGTTCAACAAACAGGATACTAACGCATCTGGCTATACACTGTATAAAACTAACATTATCCATGATCTTGTCTTTGGTCTTTAAAATTATTTTGAATAATTCACGCTGAAAGAACGAGCGACGTCTGCCGTCTTTTCACCTCGCTCCAATTATTTTGCTCAATTATTTTCTCTTTTGTCCCTATCATTATCGCTCGGGGCTTCGTTATCGTGCTCTATTGTCGCTGATTTGAACTTGCTTCCGGACACCTTTTTTTAAAGGCTCCCTTTGAGTGTCAAAACACTCTTATTCTCTTCTTCCCCTGCACGAGTATTTGTGTGTAATAGCAAATAATGCAAATAATAAAACCTTGAAGCAGCCCCGGTCTAATGTCTCCTGTGAATTTGTTTAGTCTAAAACAAGACTTCTTTTCTTTTCCAGGTGACGGTGACTCCTGAGATGGATCCCCAGTGCTGAAGTCTTAGTCTCAGTTCAGTCTTGATCTTCAGACATGGGGGCGGAGTTTCTGAAGGCTGACGGCGCGAATCAACGGCCTCGCCGCGAGCATGGATCGTTATAGGGGACGAGCGCTGACGATGAAGCATGTGACCGGAAGAAGTTTGGGACAGTGGCGTTGAGGAAGATTGAACCGAGCGCATCCTCCTCCTCGTGCCGCTGCTAGTCAGCATGTTGCGCTTGCTTTCGGTGAAGCTCGCCCGCGTCTACCGCTGCGGCAAATTCCTCTTCATCGCAGCGCTCTTCGTGGTCTTTCTCATGAACACCCACAACCTGCTCGCCTCCTTCCAGAGGAACGAGCTCACCGACCGCCGCTTCATCGCCCTCAACAAGTGCCCGGCCTGCTTCGGGACCAGCTGGTGCCGCAAGTTCACCAACGGCCAGGTGACCTTCGAGACGTGGGGGCGGCTACGCTTTCTGGACTTCTTTAACGTGAAGAACGTTTACTTTGCTCAGTACGGCGAGCCCAGGGAAGGCACGCGCAGGGTGGTGCTCAAACGCCTGGGCTCCAACGCAGAACTCGCAGAGATCGACCAGAAGATCTGCAAGAGGGCGACGGGGAAACCTCGCTGCGACCTCGTCCAAGCCATGTACAAGACGGAGTTCGCTCGGCTCAACGGGGACGTCAGGTTGCTGACCCCGGAGGTGGTGGAGGGCTGGTCGGACTTGGTGCACTGCCCCTCGCAGAGACTCCTCGATAGGGTTGTCAGGAGGTACGCAGAGACCAAAGATTCTGGAAGCTTCCTTTTAAAGAATCTCAAGGACACCGAGAGGATGCAGCTACTGATGACGCTGGCGTTCAACCCGGAGCCTTTGGTGCTGCAGGTATCTACTTTTTATTGTCTCTTTTGCAATGCTTTCCTTATTTTTGGTGTTTTTCATAAAATAAAACGAGGGGCGGTGTCAATTCTGGTAATTGAACCATTGGGTCAGTTTGTAATTTACATTTACACAGTTTTTCTTTTGATTCTTTTATGTTATTTAAAAGTGCAAAACTAATAAAAAAATTCATTAAAAGAAAAAAAAACTTTATTCCCAAGTAATATACAAGGAATTTGTTTCACGGACGGAAGCTTCCAGAAACAACAACGTGAAGTTAACAACAAATCTCATCTTAATATTGAGGAGAACATTTAACTGTTCATGAGGTAGAGGTGTTCGGTGTTCTGTAGCATCGACCGGACGGTGATGACTTGTGAGGGGTCCAGAGTGAAATCGAATTGAATTGAATTAAAACCGACAAAGTCCTTAAAAAAAAAAAATACTACAGATTTTGCAGAATATACAAAAGCGCTCGCTCCTTCTGCAAATACTCGCATTTTGCAAGATCATCACGACTTTCTTCTTTTGAGTTTGCCTCAATTCCACCATCTACTGGACAGCGCAGAAAACCAGATAATGAAAAAAAAGATAATGGCTTGGTATGAAACAATAAACAAAACAAGTTGGACAGCAGCGTGTTAACTCCTGCAGTCAAAAATGCTCGAAGAATCAGATCGAATCTGAACAGCAAATGTTTACATTACAAACGGTGCTGAAATTTATGTTTTAAATGTATTTTTAATTATTATTTTTTTTAATCATTGGCTTCAAGCCATTACGGTGATTTATACATCAGTTGGGTTATATATATAAATATAAATTTATTTTTTATTATTTTTTTATATATTTTTTTTTATGATAAACTGAATAAACTTGCTGAGCGACTCGCCGCGGTCCACTTCCTGTCCAGCGAGTCAGTATTTGTTTTTTTGTTTTGTCCACCGGATCTGTCAAACCTAACTATCTGTATAAACAAACAGACTGTAGGCCACTAAAATAGGAACGGTGGATACGTTTATTCAATCCCTCATTCGGTGAGAGCGATCGTTCCCTTTTGAAGTGAACGTTCCTATGAATCTTCTTTTAATCTTTTGAGGTGAAGCAGTCTTCCCTGAAGAACATTCTTGCCGACCCTCGGAATTTGTCGGACAGCTCGTCACCTTGTCTCCATTCCCATATTAAGTTGTCGGTGTTTGACTCTGACGTACGGCTGTGTTTTTTTTTTTTTTTTTTTACCCCCACCACAGGAGCCGTTGCTCTGCTCCTCGCCAGCCGCCGCGGCCAGGATATTTTTAGCCAAGCGGTTGGAAAACAAGCTCGCTTCCCTGCATTAGCAGAGTAGTTTAGAGCGAGAAGAAGGGGGCCAGGGCAGGTTTGCACTGAGGAGTGAAACATGTGTGAGTGTAACCAGAGAATTATATTCTTGTAGCCAGAACGACGTTTTTGTGCTGTGGTGGTGGTGAAGAGGAGGAGGAGGAGGGGGGTAGGGGGGGTTAGGTTCGAGTACATTACTCCTTGCTCTGTTGAGGAGAACGAGGCCCATCTGCTCAGCGAGGCTGAGAATAGCTCAGGCAAGCGCCTCAAGGGCCACGTCGATCGAGGCATTAATCTAGCGCGCCTCGCATCCTTCACCTGGCAATGAGGTTATTATGAGGTTGCGATGCCCCAGGCACCTTCTTAAACACTCCCAAAATGGACAGGAGACCTGCAGTGTTCCCCTACATCTGTCGGTGTTAACGAGGGTGAATTCAGCATGGCTGTTTTTTCCCTTTTTTTTATTTATTATTTATTTTTTTCTTATTTTCCCCCGGCTTGTTGCCGTGGCGCCCAAACAGAGCCGCTGCCAACCTGGGACTGTGAGCGCGCAAACACCACATATATATACGGAAAAAAACAATAACAAAACAAAACAAAAGCGCTTCCATTTCACTAGAAGGTGTCAAATGTGACGCCGCAGCTGCTGTATGTAAAAAGAGTTATTTTATTCCCGAAGAGTTTCATCTGGAGGAAACACTGTCTCCGCTGTAGTATAGAACCGCACGTTTAATCTGAAATAAAATCACAATCTCGATTCACACACACGTGATCTCATTTCTGAATGATGGCGATTCCCTCCCTTGCGTTTCCCTGCATTCAGATCAAGCTGCATTCACGAGTTTACTTATTTACTGGACAACAATCCCTGATCTACTTACACAACTCAATCACTTCTCATCTCTCTTCCTCATTTACGGCGTTCCGCTGTCACTCACATGACGTGTAACAAGGAGGTGGAGCTAAACATGCTAACCAGTAATCAGGAGTTGGGGTAGGGTTCTGTTGTTTTCATGCCAAAAACTGTTTTGCACCCTGATTTTATTTTTGTTTGCTTAAACTTCCCACCCCTATCTCACCCACGATGTATAAAAGATATATTTAATAACAAACTACACAACACTGTTACATTACGCTGATAAAATAAAAAGTATAAATAAATATAAATAAATAGTTTATATTTGTCCGAGTGTCCAAAATGCACAAGTGTTACTTATTAATTATTTTTACGTATTATTGTTAATATTCTATTTATGTTTAACAACTTTTCACTTAATTTACATTAAAATAGGGAAAGGTGATTTTTATTTTATTTTATTTTATTTTATTTTATTTTATTTTATTTTAACACAAGAGAGTTGAATGTTCTTTTTTGCAATCAATGTTTTGTTGGAAGAAAAAAAACAAACAGAGAGAATCATGTGAGAGAATCGTGATCTCAGTTCACATGGAGAAAAATCCTGATTCACATTTTGTCAGGAATCGTGCAGCCCTACTGTAGTAGCACTAATGTTTCTCTGAGCTAACGTTTGATCGGATGCCATCGTCCATACACTAAACGTCGACGCCCACGCTTCATTTTTTGTAACGATTCCGGTTAGCTGATTAGCTAAAAGCGATGCCTAGAGGTTTGACGTCTGCTGCAAAGCTCTCGGTCAAACTTTAACTGATGAATTACATAAAAGCAAATAAATAAAATAAATAAAGTAAGAAACTAAATAAATAAATAAAAAACATCCCCCATACAGGTGTCATGAATATGAAATCTAGCAATGAAGACCAAATTTTTTTTAACTCTTTCTTTTTTCTTTCTTTTTTTTTCCGCTTTGGCGTAGCGATTAGCACTGTCGGTTCGATTTCCACCTCAGGATGTGTGAGCCTGGAGTCTGGATGTTCTTCTCGTGCTTGGTCGGTTTTCTCTGGGTTCTCCAGTTTCCTCCTGCGTTTCAAAATTTCTCTGTAGTGTGCAGATGAGTAAGTGTGTGTATGTGTGTGTCCAGGATGTACCCTACCTCATTTCTTAAGTCTCCTGGAACTGGAAACCGGAAATCTCCATTACCCCCCCCCCCCCCCCCATGCACTGTACACAGGATAAAGCGGTATAGACGATAAGAGGAGCCGCCCCAGTGGCCATTTGAGGAAATGCATTTGTCTGGTTTTTTTTTGTTGTTGTTTTTTTTCTCCCCACACGGCGTGATTCAGAAATGACTCGTCTTTTTGACAGCTTCGCACCTTCGTGTTGTAAACCTGATTTCCGCACGCCCAGTCGAGCAGCACCGCTATAGCGTTATCAGTGGTTGGGGATCCGGATGCTCGGTATCCGCTCTTCTGACTGAAACGCAGCACGCGGTGTGTTAGTCATCAAGGTCAGTCTGTTATGAGAAATTTCTATAGCCAGCTGACTTTTTATTTATTTTATTATTATTATTCAGTATGCAGTGCCATTTTGAAGGTCACTCTAATCACAGGCTGTGGAGTCGGGTGAGCTCAGCTCCTGCGCAGGATGTTCATGTTCATTTAGTTCATTATTTCTCATTGGACCGAGTGAGAGCGCTGGACTCGCGCGTTGTCTAACAAACACAGAAATGAAGAAAACATCTTTCCAGCCTCGTTTCTGCTAAATATCTTCAGCCATGCAAACACTCACGTCTCCAAAATCGAATCTCTCCACAGTCTTCTGAAAATAACTTATATCTATATATAGTCATTTTATATTCCAGATCAAAGCTCCTGAGCTACACGTGTACTGTGTCAATGGGGGTGGGCGGGGCAGGGCGGGGCGGGGCGGGGCAGGGGGTTCAAATATAGGCGTCTTACTTTATAAATTTTTTCTTCCCTTTATGTCCATTTTATCTTTAGAACTCATTCTTAAAAACTTTGCTGTATTACATTTTCTTAAAAAGTTTAATTAAAAATAGTTTAATTAACTATTTTTAATTAAAAATAGTTTAAATCCGTTTATTTTTTAACTGCTACCTTATAATAATTATGTATTTTTCTATTTAAACTTAATGTTAAATATTTTAATAGCTAACTTTTTCATTTTGTACTTCAACATTTTTTTTAGCTATTTTAAATTTCCAAACAAGTTTTTTTATTTTAATTCCTATTTTAATTATAAAGTATTTTCATGTTTATTTTGTTTTATTAAATAATTCTTTTTCCAGATTTTTTTGTCGTTTTAATATTTTATTTAATGTAGTTTTATCTTCATTTCAATTTAATGTTGCATTGTAAAATAAGAGTTTACTTTTTTCCCCTAAAAATAGTTTAATTCATATTATACTATTATTATTATTATTATTATTATTATTATATTATTATTTATTTATATTTATTATAATTATTATTATATTTAATATTTATTATATTATTAACATTTAAACTTTGTGTTGTTTTATTAATTAACAATTATAATGATAATTTTTTCCATAGTATGAATATTTTTAAAAAGTGCTAAATGTAAAAAAAAAAAAAAAAAAAGTTTTCCTTTAAATAAATTAAATATTCTAAATGATAAATATTCAGTCATAACAGACAGGGTGTTTGGTTTACTTGTTTAATATTAATTTATTTCCCCCCTAATTATTAACATTTTATTGTTGTTGATGTTTTGGATTGTTGTCTTGTTCCAGGACACGCCTACATTTCTCTCATTGTCCTGTTAAATAAAGAAACAAAAGAAAACAAACAAACTACACTAAAACTATGTGAGGTAACTTCACATTTGTGTGTGTGTGTGTGTGCGTGTGTGTGTGTTAAACCGGAACAATCCCGCCTCAGTTTCTCACGCTGGCTGTGCTTCTGACATTTCCAGCATGCACTGTTTCACACTCCGCGTCCACAAGCGTCCTCGTTCCTTCTCAGTCTGAATGTCACATAAACATCTGAAATATTTCTCTCTCTCTCTCTCTCTCTCTCACTCACTCACTCACTCACTCACTCACACACACACACACACACACTCTGTGGGACCTGTTCTGTCCAGACTTGTACGCATTCCTGTTTGTCCTGGAGTAAAGAGCGGCCATCTTGAACTGATCCAGATCACTGAAGAACTGAAGAACTGCCATGTAATAAATAAGAGAAATGGAATAATGTAAATAACTCTCATTATAACCTCGTCTCTCTGTATCGAGTGCAGTTCTGGATGGAACACGTAAAACAGATACATGTAGCTAGCTAGCGCTGTGTGTTTTTAAAAAAAAATTTTTAGGCTAATCACAAGACTAAATTCCGCTGTAAACGCTACTTCATGTTTTTAGATAGATTTAAGCATCTACTTATACAAAATAATACACATTTAGTTTTTTTTTTGTTTTTTGTTTAAACTGCTACTTAATACACATTTTTTATTTAAATTTGGTATTTTTCAACAGTTACAATTTTATACAAATAATAAATAATAATCATCAATAAAAAAGAAAAGCATTAATTTCCCTCTGTGATTAATAAAGTTCTTTGAATTATGAATTGAATCAACTTTTTTTTTCTTTTTAAGGATAAGTTTTACCTGCATTTTTTAAAAATAAAGTAGTTTAGTTTAGTAGTTTTTTTTCTTCTTCTCAATTTCCATTTAGTGATAAATTTTATACTGATTTTTTAAAAATAAAATGCTTAATACTAAACGTTTTGTATATTTTACTTAACTTACTTACTAAGAAATGTTTTTATAAATACAAATTAGTTAGCATTTTTAAAACAAATTAATTTTTTTCATTCATTAAAATAAAATATTTTTAATTATTGATTTATTTTATTTATTATCTAAGAGTTTATAATTATTTTTAGTTAGAATTTTTTTGTTAAAGGATCTTGTGGGAAAAACGAAGAAAATCTATTTTTAAAAAAATGTAACTTGTTTTTTTTCATTAAACCGCTTCTTGTACTCACATAAATAATTGATGTTGTTAATACATTTTTAGAAGCTACAGAATTATATTATCTTGTAAAAAAAAAAAAAAAATACAGAAAATCTGACAGTGCAGACCATAATAATTTTTTTCTTTTTTTAAAAATTTTTATTTCTCTCTTGTTTTTTGACACACACCAACAAACACACACACCTTCCAATCGTGTCTTTTAAGCTGAAAAGAAAACTTAAAATAAAATAACTTAAAATAAAAATAATAGGCCTTACACACACACACACACACACACACACACACATATTAGGTCTGGAGCGCGTGCTTTGCGCAGTTAGCAGGTGTTAGCATCACCTCTCGGTTGTGGTTGAAGTGACATTTCTGAACATGTGTGAACTCTGTAGCTCTGACGGTCCTCAGTCCTGCTAACGCCACTCTCGCCACGTTGTGTCCCGACAGAGCTTCCCCTCGGACGAGGGCTGGCCTTTCGCCAAGTACCTGGGCGCGTGCGGCCGCATGGTGGCCGTGAACTACGTAGGCGAGGAGCTGTGGAGCTTCTACAACGCGCCGTGGGAGAAGCGTGTGGATTTGGCCAAGCAGCTGATGGACATCGCCGAGCAGCTCACCAACAACGACTTCGACTTCGCCCTGTACCTGCTCGACGTCAGCTTCGACAACTTCGCCGTCGGCCCGCGGGACGGGAAAGTCATCGTCGTCGACGCAGAGAACGTCATTGTGGCCGACAAGAGGCTGATCAAGCAGAGTGAGTGTGCGACAATTTCGCTACGTGGCTACTTGCCTAAACTATTACTTACTTCATAACTGTAATGTATCTAGTTACTTACATTTTAGATACTTTGTTGTTTAGTTACTTAGTTATTATATTAGTTATTTATTGTTTTACTTAATTACTTACTCGGATAGTTAATTATTCTGGCCTTGTTTAGACATGCGAATCTCATTTGTTTCACAAGTGTGATCTCTACGACTGTCCATCCTAAAGTACAGGATTTGGTTCTGTTCAGCCCGGCAGCCCAAACCCGACTCATTTATCCACCTCTCTGCATTCCCTGCTCGTCCTCTGTCCAGGGCCGACTGTTCTCCACGTCCGTAGCCAAAAAAAAAAACACTATAGATACTTTTTTTTTTCTTGCGTAATTAGTTATGTACTGTAATTAGGTTTCACTTGCTTAGTCACTAAATTATTTAGATACTTTTGTTTGCTTAGTTAATTAGTTATTAATCATTTAACTGGTTTCTTAACTACTTCCTTAGTTAATAAGATGCATATTGTACTTTAATTAGTTTAATTGGTTATTTAATTACTTGCTTAGTCACTTGATTTACTTACATAATTCGTTGCTTTGTTAAGTAGTAATGTGCTAGATGTAGTTATTTAACTGGTTGTTTAATTACTTGCCTAGTTACGTCATTACTTCAATACTTTGATGCTTAGGTAAACATTTAAACACTTAGACACTTGTTTGCTTTAAGGATTTAGTTATGTAGATACTTTCATATCAGGATCCATAATAAATTAAATTGTTACTTGCTTAGCTAGTTAATTGTGTAGAAACGCTTGCTTAGTTAAATATTTGCTAAGTTAATTAATTAGTCAAGTGCTTTTTTATTAGATCAATTACCTAATTATATACTTAATCATGCAGTTATTTAATTAGATGGATATGTTTGTTGCTTAGTTACATAATTGCTTCGTATCTACTTGGTTTAGGTATTTAATTACTTGGACATTTTATTTGTTCTAATTCATTGCTTTGTTCTTTATATAGTTATGTAGTAAAGTAGTAGCTTTTTAAATTATTTGTTTACTGAGTTACTTATAGTTGTGTACATTGTCAATATAAAGTGTCAGTCGCTATCTGAGTTTAATTAGTTTTTTCTTTTTTTTAATGTTGTTAAAGAATTGGCCTATTTGTTAAACGCTCTTCTTCATCAAGTGTGTTAAAGCTGATTTTGTGAGGTAAATGTTAAACGCAGAACAACACAATGTCCCAGGTTAATTTAAGAGTGGCGCTCTGCCGTTTCGCTCCAGTCTACAGCTCTTCCTCTACACACAGAGCTATGTGTGGGTTAGATTTAGCGATGTACTGTAGTAACTGATGAAGCAGCAGTTTAAATAAGAGTCGTGTGTGTGTGTTTAGTGCTGTGCTGCCGAGCTCAGGGCCCCAGGCTGCTGCTGCTGCGGCTGGAAGCCGGTGATTTGGCACACGGCCGTGTGTAGCAGAGCGAGGCAGCGTGGCTGCTCCGAGAGTACCAACTCCACTGCCAGATGGACACTGTGTGTGTGTGTGTGTGTGTGTGTGTGTGTGTGTGTGTGTGTGTGAGCATGTTGCCAATTTTACATTTTCATATACCAATACCCCCTAAACTTTTTTTATCCTGGTTTATGAATGGGCCTGTTCACCCGATGATTCATTGTCATACGTGCAGTAGTAATTAGCTCTGTAATTCACTCCCGTGTCACACTTTATTGATACTAGGTGCGACAATAAATTTTTTTTTAAAAAGCCACGATAATTAAAAAAAAATGACAATGTTACATAAACATTTAACTGGCGTACTGAGGACTGTAACAACCATTTTGTATAATCAGCTAATATAATGATGAGTCACTGATCAAGTTACAGTAACTAATTAACGCTATAATTCAGTAGGAATTTGTCACGATTCTTTTCAAAGGTAAATTGCTGGTTCATTTGTTGTTTTTTTTTTACTTTACAGCAGTGATTCCGTTATTATGCGCTCACGTGAGTGTCATTAGAGAGATTTCTTTTTTTCCCCCGTTAAAACAGTGTTTCCATTGTGTGTGTGTTTGTTGTGAAACTTAAAAAGCGAGGTGGGGGGAGAGAGGAGGAGTTTACTGTGTAAGATGAGGCGAGGGAAGGGGCTAATTCCACACACGCACGCACGCACGCTCGCGCGCTTGCGCACATCAACGAAAACGCTTATCTGTCAGGATTTATTTGTACTTTTTTTAAAGTGCAGACTAATTTGTTTTATTTTCATTTTATAGATTGTATTAATTATTTTTATGTATTTATTTTTTGGGGCTGTGGAACAAATAATTTGACTTTTCATTATTTCTTATGGGAAATGATGGTTTGGTTTACGAGTGTTTTGGAATACGAGCCCACTTCCGGAATGAATTATGCTCGTAATCCAAAGTTCCACTGTACTTACACATTTCCTTATTTACTAACGTAAACTTACATATTTCCTGATTTACTAACTTATACTTGCATGTTTTCTTATTTACTAACTTCTACTAATATATTTCCTGATATGTAAGATATGTAAGCCAATATTACATTTTAATATACCAATAACCTCCTAAACTTTTTTTTATCCTGGTTTATGAATAGGCCTGTCACAGTGCTGAAGTTTCACCCGATGATTCATCGTCATATGTGCAGTAGTAATTAGCTCTGTAATTCACTCCTGTGTCACACTTTATTGATACTAGATGCGACAATTTAAAAAAAAAAAAAAAAAAACAAGATAATTAAAAAAATGACAATGTTACATAAACATTTAACTGGCATATTGAGGACTGCAACAAACAATTATTTTGTATAATCAGCTAATATAATGATGAGTCACTGATCAAGTTACAGTAACTAATTAACGCTATAATTCAGTAGGGCAGCTGTGAAAAGTTTGTAATTTATTCTTTCTTTGTTTCAATTTTATGATATTCAGAGAACAAATCCATCACTGTAAAAGATTTACTTGTATATTTGCTCATTTACTAACTTATATGCATATTTAGTAGTAGTACCTATATAATTTAAAAGAAGCTATAAAAGGACAGCACATGCCTTGTCCTGCGTACGGTCTTGTGTAATGTTATTAACCCTTTGATGTCGCAGTTAAGTGGGTCAACGACTTTTCGGTCTATTTCTGTGCTGCCTTAAAGCATTTCAAGAGAGAGAGGGAAAGAGTTAAGCTTGGAATTTAATTTCTAGTTCAAGAGTCAAGGACACACACACACACACACACACGCACACACACACACACATCCCTGTGATTTTTTTCTTTTCGCTGTGATCTTTCTGGCATGGTGTTAATAACATTTCAGAGCTGAAGTTTCACTCAACCTTCAGCCGCTACATTCTTTGTCCTGAGAGGGAAGAACGTGTTCTCCTACTCGAGTTCTTAGTAATACATCGCACCATGGAGCAGAACCGTGTGTATATGTTTGTGAGTGTTTGTGCGTGTTTGTGTGTGTGTGTGTGCACGCGCACTTGGCATTGGACTGGCTGGTTCAGCTGATAATTGGCTCCCCGGAGGGCGATAGTGACTTCATTCTCTGTAATTAGTTATTGGCGTGCGATCGAGTCGTGTCAGATGACAAGGAAAGTGGATCTCCTTCTCTCCCCATCTCCGTTTGAACAAATATAGCACTCGTTATGAATTATCATCGCTCCATCGTCATCACTAGTCAAACTAGCCAAGCCTCAAGTTTATCGATATGCTACCTGTTGAAATAGAAAAAAAAATTATAATTCATTATGTCTAAAGATCTGCACTATTTCCTCTCAGCTTAACCAGGTTACTTACTTCCTGTTTTATTTGTGTGATACAAAGAAAAAATAAATGGATGGCCAAGGAGAATCAGTTTCTTTATTTTCTGTAACATTCAGACTGAAGATGATTTGATTAGTTTGTGGGGGGATTTGACATGAGCTTGGTGAAGTGGCTGGTTGTAGCATAAGCTAGTAGCCTAAAAGGTGCAACTGGAACCATTTCATATCACAGACACACACTGAGTTCAATCATTTTACAAATTACTTGCTGTAAAAAACTTGCTGCTGCTTTAGGAATCACATAACACATAACTCCGGGTTATTGGGTATTGATATCGTAGATAATGTTTAAATGATTCGCACCAGCACCGATATGTAGGAATATTGAGCTTTCAAATTCAATAACTTCCACTAGAAAATGGTAAGTACAGCGGATCCTCAGCATAGTGTAGTTAAGCTGAAATTTTGTAAAAATGTATATTAAAAAAATATATATATGAAATACTTTTAATTTTGTATACAACATATATTAAATATTATTGACCTTTCCTAAAATATATATATTAAATATTCTTAAAATTTCATGTAAAATTATATTAAATATTATTGAAATTTTGTCTTAACTATTATAGACATTTTGTATAAAATGTATATTAAATATAGAAATTATGTATTAAATATACTGTACGTTAAATATTATTGGCATTTTTGTAAAATATTAAATATTATTGATATTTCATATAAAATATAATTACAAATTTATTGAAATTTTGTAAAAAATATATATGACATATTATTGAAATTTCAAAACGAAAGAATGAAATGCACTTTCAAGCTGTACAGCACAGTGTGTGTGTATTATTCAGCGTATACATCGTTACCTCGACAGAGTTATTAAGACCCGAGAGTTATTAAGGTGAAATTGCAGATGATCCGTTCCAGCCAAACAAAAATATTACCAATATTACCAATTTCCAAAACTATATTATATTTTTTGTAAAAAAAAAAAAAAAAACAATATAAAACTATCAAAAGATTTGCAAAATATGAAATAAATAGACATTAAAATTAAGTAACTATAATTTAAAAACCAAATTTATAGCGGATCTGTTTTTTTTTTTCTTGCTAGAGTTTTTGCTAACAAGTGTCTTGTTTTTCTGTATTGAGGATTTAAACCAGCGTTATTGTGAGTACAAATGGTACAGAAACAGTCTAGTCTCGCTGATTTGCGTTTGTTTATATCATTTTGTTTTCTCCAAAATTCCAAAAAGCATCTAATACCGTATTAGCTACCTCTAGCTAGTGTACATTATTTACATGTATGTATTAATTTTACCTTTCCCGCGCTTTCCAGATAAGCCGGAGAACTACGACGTCTGGTATGAGAGCCGCTACGAAGAATGCGACAAGGAAGCCTGCCTCTCGTTCTCCAAGGACATCCTGTGTTCACGCGTCACCGTCGACCACAACTACTACGCCATCTGCCAGAACTTGCTGTCTCGCTTTGCCGCGTGGCGCGGGACCACCGGCGGCCTCCTGCACGACCCGCCCTCCGACGTGGCCCGGGCCGGACATCTCACGGCGCTGTTGGACGAATGCGCCAGGCCTCAGAAACGCTACGGACGCTTCCAGGCAGCCAAGGAACTGCGCGAGTATCTCACACAGCTAACGGAGCAAGCTAGCGCTAACAGGTAGTACTCGGCGAAAGGCGGACTCGTACCGCCTCCACCAGGGATACGGAACTCGGCCTCGTTGAAGCGGCGGAACTCTGAGACATTTCGTTATCATGGGTTCACTTTTCTTTTTTGTTTTTGTTTTGTTTTTTTGGGGGGGAATTGCTGCCTGCTGAATGCTGTAGCTTTGACAGATGCTAATTAAAGGAGTTTTGCAAATGGGCCTGGCTGAGAGCACTGGGTGAAGAGCTGAAGAAGTGTGTGTGTTGTGTGTGTGATGTTGCGCTGATGCTAATACAGGAGGCTTGTTAGCGGTAATGGGGGTGTGCGAGGCCCACTTGCTCCATCTGGCCTCTGATCACAATCCTCTAATGAGGTTTATGTTTAATTTATAGGGGCTCATGCAGAGGAACGACCCCATAGCAGAGCCTGTGTTCGCCAGAGAAAGCCTTGTTTTGTTTTTTTGTGTGTATGTGTGTGTGTGATCTTGTGATGTCTTGTGAATCCCTGTCAGGGTTATTATTTTTTTTTTCTTTTTAAGGTTGTATTTTTACCCATCCTCATTAGAATTCATTATTAGAGACCTTCGAGTTCTGCGGAATGACGAAACTGAGACAATCACAGACACACAGTCATTTTACAAATTTCTTGCTGCCACTTTAGAAATCACATGACACCCCGGGTTATTATATATATACATCATAAATAAAATTATCCAATATATAGCCGTTCCAGCCGCCCAAAAATAATACCAATTTTACCAATTCCCAACACTATAATCATATTTTCGAATATAAAAACAATCAAAACATTTAGAAAAGAAATGTAAATGAAGTAAATTATGAAATAAATAGAAATTAAGGTTAAGTGAGGTTAAATGTCTGATTCCTCTCGTCACCGTCTGCTTTAAAAACCGAACTGAAAGCGGCTCCCTTTCCTTTTTGCTAATGTGCTTGAGACCCGTGGTGCTGTGTCTACACTAAATCTTACACAAAATGCCCCCTCCCCCCCCCAAAAAAAAACACAAAGTACTAAAAATATGCAACTCGCATCGATCGGCTTTTGAACGAGGCAAAATTTACAGTTCTTAAGTAAATTTAAGTTCTTAAATATTTTCAAATGAGACAAAACCGAGTTGAGGTTAAAATAGCAGAGCTGATGTCTATGCTGGGACGTCACCGCAGCGCACACACACGAAAGAAGATACCAAAGAAATTCATTTTTTTATCATAATAAGTAATTTCTGAAAAAGAATCACAGATTTTCTTTTCTTTTCTTCTCCAGGTCCTAACCGTGTGTTCAAACACAACCAACAAACTTTAGGTTTTTTATTTTTCTTCCTTTGTTAAATAAAATCAAGTAACACTTGCACTACAAAATGAAAAAAAAAAACATCATCATAGTGTTTAATGAGGTGACTTGTTGCAGGACATGTTCAAATGTCGTGTTCTGTTTTTTTTTTTTTTTTTTCCAAATATTTGATTCATTACTGCCACTTCTGTTTGGCGGTGTGAGTGTGTTTGTGTGTGTGAGAGTGTGATTGTTCAGTTCTAGCTCACATCGCTCCAAGGCCTCATTTCGAGCATTTCCTCTGTGTCCTTCAAGGCTACTTGGTAAATGTGGTCTTACTGTGCCTTCTAGTCTTTACAACTCAATAAGAACATTAAAGAATATTATTAAAGGCAAATAAACACATTTATTTTTGCGTCTATTCATCATTCACAGATCTGTTCTGATTGGACGGATTGTGTTATATCATGTTTTTTCGTGTTTCTTGGTAACATGACAAACCTGGGTGTGTTATAAAAAGAAAGTGACATGATGAGAGTTGACACTTATATAAATAAATAAATAAATAAATAAATAAATAAATAAATGATCTCTGAGGTACAAAAGGAAGTGAAGAGTTTGGGATGTGCAGCGATACGGCAGGTGACTAAAGGACTTTGCATCATGTTGGATCACACGTTTTAGTCAGGAATTTAATATTTTCCTGTAATAGAATGTGTTACACTTTTTTTTTTTCCATTTATTTTAGAGAAATAATTCTCGGTCCCCACAACGTCAGTAACACATGACTCCGTGTGTGTGTGTCTGTGTGTATGCACTTAATATAGATTTCCTTTCCGCTGGAGTCCAGTCAACACGCACATCCTGTGGCTGAGGAGGAAAAAAAGGTGGAGAAGGAATCAAAAGATGGAGTGTGAAAGTATCAAAGCCCTCTCTCCACTTGGTTATACAAGTTGCTGCACTTTTGAACATGTATGTATATATATATATAAAAGTGTGTGTGTGTGTGTGTGTGTGTGAGCGAGAAAGGTAAATATACTGTACAAAACCGACCTGGTTAATGGCCCGGAATGAAAACTTCAGCAGTGTGGAATTCAAAGTATGCAGAAGGAGGTGAAGTCGTTGATATTAATCTGCGCACCTGAGGTGAAGTCGTTGATATTAATCTGCGCACCTGAAGTGAAGCCAAGAGCTCCGTGGTGATGAAGATCAGCATGACGGCGTGAGGCTAATCGCGTTGACCCGAGTCGTCTAAATATAGAGGCCGCTTCTCTCCACTGTGATGAAGAAGCAGGAAGTGTTCGTAAAGTTAAAAAATAAATAATAATAATCAAAATGAAGACTAGGCAGGACCTGAAATCCTTAGTTCTCACTTTCTGATTAAATAATTTTATTATTATTATTATTATTATTATTATGTCTAAGATTCTCATAAACGTTTGGAATGTTAAATTTGCACTATTTGCCTTCGTTTGTAGTTCTGAGATTTTAAAGTGCCCCCCCTCCCCCCTCCCCAGGCCTGTTTGTGGGTTCTGATGCTTTTAGACAGACCTATCAGTTTACCCCGGGCTTATTTAGTCACTTAAAGGTTTCTTAGATTCCGGGAAGGAGTGGGCAGATTGTGCTCCAAGATAAAAAAGAAAAAAAAAGAAAAGAAAAATGAATCTGGCCATGTCATATGACTCACTAGCTCTGGTAATGATGTTGGAGAAACAGTTTAAATCATGGACCAATATTCCAATATTTATTTATAAAATATTTTATATTGTTTCAAAGCTCTTTTTTGTTTTTAGTGGTTTACCCATCCTCATTAGGACTCATTATTACAAGTTCTACGGAATGACGAAATTGAGACACTAATCACAGACACACACTGAATTCAGTCATTTTACAAATTACTTTAAAACTTGCTGCTGCTTTAGAAATCGCATAACACCGGGTTATTGGACATCGATATCGTAGGTAATGTTTAAATGATTCGCACCAGCACCGAGGAATATTGAGCTTTCAAATTCAATAACTTCCGCTAGCGAACGTTAAGTCACAAACATTAGTTTTTGTATTTCAGAGGCAGAGGTGTGATGTTGAGCTGCAATTTAAACAGCAAGCAAAAATAAAAATCAATTGAAAACATTGGAAATGCATGAGAGGCCACCATAAAAAATTTGAGTTCTGACCGTTTTTTTTTTCTCCTCAGAATTCTGGCCTATAAGGAACCAACTGCAATAAG
The DNA here is from genome assembly GCA_011419295.1 of Clarias macrocephalus. Lineage (NCBI taxonomy): Eukaryota > Metazoa > Chordata > Actinopteri > Siluriformes > Clariidae > Clarias > Clarias macrocephalus. The sequence continues at coordinate 7,451 of JAAGKR010007071.1, read as the reverse complement.
TTCAGGTTCCTTTCAGGTTCCCATACTTTTTATCTTTAAAGTCATAATTCTAAGAAAGAAAAAAAATCGGAATCCTGATTATCTGATTATACTAATCCAAGCAATTGATATTTCATCCTTCATTAAATGCGTTGCTAATCTGCAAGTGAAGTTAGTACAGAGTCTAGCATGTGTAACGTCAACGTAACAGTTTTGCAGTGTTTTAGAGGTTTAGTTTGCCTTCCGAACATTTACACATTGGCTACTTCAGTTTCTCATTGGATCTTAATGCTTGCGAGTGTAAAAACATGTCAGGTTGAACATTCAGTTCAGCAAAACAGACGGATTGTAACTCTTGTAAATCCTGGAGCTTGTGGCTAGACACGTGCCCGAGGCTAGCATTCCATTTCGCAATAATGTTGATGCCGCCCACAACTTTGTGACTGAAGTGCTGCCTCATCCTAACCTATACACTCCCTTCTTGTGATCTGTTTTGTTGGTTATTTTTAAGTTAAGCCTTTATTTTGGTGCACAGTGAAATTGGTTTTCTGCCCGTGGTGCTGGTGGGGTTAAAGTCCCCTAAGCTAATGGGGCTTGAACCACCAACCTTTTAATCGGTAACTCGGAGCCTTAACCTTCTAAGCTACGAGCTTCTATTACGCTTTTTGTTAATTTTGTACAGTACATCCAAATTTAGATTTTTTTAAACATTGTGCATAATTCATTGTTTTTGTTTAAAACAACAACAACAACAAAGTGGACTGTTGATTCAAGAAAACTGTTTAATTAAATTGTTTCCTTCAAGGCATACTTGGCAAAACAAATCACTTATGGAAATATTTCTGGACTACTATTGTACATAAAGACTAAGGTTAATTATATGAGGACACATCTTCACAAATCACTTAAGGTAGCGTTTCTGGCTGCAAACATAATGTAAATTGTATGAAGACGCTTCTTATCCGAGTCATCTTAAACTTTCAGGTTCATGATTTCTGCCGTGCGTCACGTCGGCTTGTTTTCCTTAATACTGTATTAGTCAGCAAGGAAAGTAAGAGTAAGACGGGCCAACATGGTGAAAATATCCGTTTCAGACTTTCCTGGAAGGCCTTTCTTAGTTGCAACTTTGCGGTCCTCTTTCATCAGCGTCAGAGTAAAAATAAAGATCGGGACCAGACTGACAGCGCGATAGCATCGGCGGCTGCTCCATGTCTGCTGTCAGCTGGTGCCCTCATAAGAGCAGTCTTAACACACAAATGTGTGTGGGTCAGCTTTTTTTTTCCTTTCCCCCTGTCAGACGGCCACAGGCACAAAGGTTAAATGGAGGGAAAAGTGTTCAGAAAAGCAACTTGGAGAAGTGGCAGAACAGCTGTGCTCTCGTTACTCCCTGAGAAACATGCAATACTTGTAATTACTGGTAAGACATGGCCCACCAGCTCTCCTCCCACAGGAGAGTCTTCAAGTCTACATGGTGCTCTGATTACAGTCCTGTGCATCATGTTGTTCTTGGCCTTGACAACCGTCTATCCATTCCGCTTTCAGGACCAGCGTAATCACAGACACCAGACACAACCAGATCTAATTTTTGTGCTGCTGCAAGATTTATGCACTAAGTGATGTAATGGCTGATTTTTCAGAATACAACACCATGGCGTCTGGAACAACTATTGCTAATCTTGTAACTTGGAATTTCTCTTCCGCAAAGGTGATCAAGGCCAAAAAAGCCGTGTAGGATGACCGTTCATCTGAGTGTTATGCCCCAGTCTAGGGTTGAAGGCAGGAACGAAATGGTGACTGAGGAGTGCATGAAGAAACACACCGGTGATGTAATCACAGCTCACAACAACCATACAGGAGGAGAATTATTTCACAGTCACTGGGTAATTGCATCAGGCAGGCCAAAGCCAATATATAATAACATCCCCAGGCTTACTGAGAGGAAGAACTCATGCTGACTTGCCTACACAGAGGAAGAAGGAAAAAAAAAAGTAGCCAAGGAAACAGTTCTTCTCCATTGGTGGTAGGGTTGAATCAGACTCTGGCCAGCATTTCTGAGATGTGGTCAACCCAGTTTAAATCTCAGTCGGTGTTGAAAACCTTCTCTGCTTACTACAGCGTGTTGGGTGGAAGATACATGGCCAGTCCTCTTTATTGTTATTGCACTTAAAAAGCAATGGCTTCCTGATTCCTGGAGACAAAGACAACTGCGTTAGCAATTCCTCAACTCGGAAATGTTGTGTGTCTTTTATCGGCCTCCCATTTGCCTTGGGTTGCTATCCATGTTTAGAAACTTCCAGTCTTATAAAAACTTTGTTCCCAAATCTAGCAAGTTTTCTACCATCTTCCCATTCCTTTCCAGAGCGCTAAACGATCTACAAATTTTTGAACTCCAGTATTTAGAAGGGAAGCCCGCTGCCATGTTTTACATACAGGATACTTTTGTTGTGATTGATGGGAAGATTGGATGGCTACATCTACCATCTAGAGAGTAGCTTTCTCGGACTCAAAAGCAAGAAGTGCATTGTTGCATTTACTGTACAATCAAGATCTGTTATGTCACTTGGGCAGCTCCACCCATTTTTGAAGAACTGTCATATCTAAGGTGATGTCCTTCAAACGTCTGAAGCTGCAAGGTCACTGTTGAAGGTGAAATCAGAACTGGAAATGGAAATGATCTCTACAGCAACCTTTAAAAACCAGGAGGAGGGCCAGAAGTTGTCAAGGAGATAGCAGGAAAGATAAGAGATCGCTGACACATTTCAAGGTACAGGCTGCTGGCGAAAGTGAAAAATATTAAGAAACAACCAAAATCTTAGAGATATTCAAAGAACAACAGGACAACTAGGCCAATCTCTTAACCTGGGCGAGATCTGCTGAAACTTCAGCTAGAGTGAGTTCAGTCGAACCCAAACTTGAACTCGTAGCCAAGGCCAGACCTCAGCAGGGTCCACATCGACTATGTCCATCATGGGAAGCTTTGAAGCATGTGGTGGTTTGATGTGGCCCAACGTGTAGCCAAGTCAAGCTAAGGTTGGTTTTCCCACCACAGTATGTCCTGAAGTGTTTACACTAATGCAAAACCCCTTCTATATATACGTAGATTAAAATCTTGTGATTTCTAAATAAAAGCCGTATAAACATTTCCTCGGTGTGGACTTGGTCAGTGTGTGGTGTTGAGTCTACAAGCTCATGATGATTTATTCTGGTTTCCAACAAAGTCATGCCACTTGTTTTCCTCATCCATTTTAAAGCCCTGGCACTTTTTTCTTTTTTCTTTTTTTTAGTATTCCCGCTGACTTGGACCCTCAAACATGAGTGCGGTTTTAAATAAAGTCACAAGACACAAACTATTAATTTAATACAAGAACCACATTTTTTTGTTTAAAATATTAAATATGCACTCTAAATAAAAATTATTCCAACTCAGGTTTCATTTTCAATGAGCAAGAACGACTGACAACTCCTCCCCTTTCATTAACGTGCACATGTTTACTTTCTTTCTAACCTTAGTTTATAAACTTTCTCTCTTCTTTCATTTTATTTTGTTTGTAACTTTAATTAGTTTTTTCTTTGCACATTTTTTTTACATCTTCTCCATAGTTTAACATCTTTTTTCCTTTTTGTATTTTTTACAATTTATGTATATTTTTACATAAATTTTGTTATATTATTTTTTTTTTTATTTTGGAATAATTTTTTTTATTGAAGTTTCTTTTATATGGTTTTCTGATTTCATTTGTGTTCATTAACTCTTATTTGTTTATTTTATTTTTGTTTTCCAACTTTCTACACATTTTCCCTCTGATCACATGATCTTTCTTCCATTCTTTTTGTCATTTGTACAGTTTCTCTCTTTTTTATTTGCCTCTACTTATTTACTTTTTTTTCTTATGTACAGCTTTTTCTTTTTTAGTTGTTTTAAATTCTTAATTTTTTTACATGATTAATGTTTTTTATGCACATTGTTTCTTTGTTTCTTTAATTTTTCTTTTTAATTTTGTCTTTATTTAATCCTGTTCATTTTGTTATTTAGATTTTATTTATTTATTTTTCTTTCTTTCTTTGTCATTTTGTATTTTTCTTTATTTAATTCTGTTAATTTTTTTATTAAAATTTTTCTTTTCTCTATTTTTATACCTATTTTGTGAAATCTTTTCTTTCTCTTTCCTTTCTTTCCTTCTTGTTTCCCTTTTTTCTTGTTTTTTGTATCTATTTTTGTTCATTTTTATGATATTCATATTAACTTTCCTCTTTCTTTCTCTATTATCCCGTTCTTTTGTCTTCTTTTTTTTCCCTTGAGTTTGGAACTTTTTCACTTCTTGTTTCCCGGAGCTCTGTTTCTTGTGGTTTTTTTTTTGTTTTTTTTTAATCCTCAGTTGTTATTAGCGGAGCGAGGGTCCGCAGGGGAGCTTCCAGATGAAGCGCATCGACATGCTGAGTCAGGCTCGGCATGCTCCAGGCCTCTTTATCAACGTGACAGAATCGATGGAGTCATCCCCGTTCCGCACCAGGAGCGCCGCATCACGCCAACTTAAACAACAGGCTCGCTCGCTTCCTGCTTTCTGATCAACATTACGGGCGAGGGATCAGCGGAGGATCAGTGGAGCACCGCGCAGCTGCACGCAGCACTGTAGCGCTTGGCGAGCGCTCTTCAGGAGTTGAGACGAAGCCAACGAACACAAACTATGGCTTGTCTCGGAGTCTGAGCTGCGGGGAACTCGGGTCTCTGAGTAAACGTTCCGGGGCCACGCTAACAGATTTAGCGCTGCAGCTAGTTCATCATGTCTGAATCAGACTTCAGGGCATCGTTCTCATAGAGATGGCAAAAGTGAAAAACCTTTTCATCACAATGGGTGAAATGTTTTAGAAGTTAAGTCAGCAGCTTATCATGCAGTTTGTACACCCACATGACAAAGCGGTTGTATTTAAAACATGCTATTGATTTGATTTGAAAATAAATCAGAATCAAGATTTCAGCAGCGTTGTGATGGACGAATAACGAGGAAAGTAATTAATAATAATAATAATAATAATAATAATAAATAATGAAGTGTGTGTGCTACTTGATTTGCAACATGTAGGTGGCTAAGCAGGCTGTGTGTGTGTGTGTGTGTGTGTGTGTGTGTGTGTGTGTGTGTGTGTGTGTGTGTGTGGAGGAGGAGGAGAGATCGTTGCCCTCAGCAGGGAGTGTCGTGACCGCTGTTATCTCTGACTCAGACAGATGGACCTTTTTGGAAGTTTATAAAGTCTCTCTATCGCTCTCCTTTTTCTCTCTTGATCATGGGGGTAGAAGGGGTGGGGGGGGGGTGGGGGGGGATAAGAGGCTTAAGATAAAACTGCTTTAAGGGCTTCCTGTGACCTAGAAAGGTTGAACAGACAGACAGAGAGCGAGAGAGAGAGAGATGGAGAGAGGGAAATCAACACGACAGCACTATTGCAGGATGAAGCCTTCACTAAAGTGATGAGTGCGACAGAGCAAAGCTGTGTGTCCTTGATGGAAACTGCCAGTCTGGGAGTCTGGAAGCGCGCAGTCGCTGGAGCATTAATGCTTTTCTTTTTCTTTTTTCTTGGCATGACACGTCCCATTACATCCCGTCCCCTTGAAATAATACATCGCACCGCATCATCTGTCCTTTTTGTGGTTTTTTTTTTTTTTTTTTTTGATTCCGTATCGCATCCTCAGCGCCTTTTGGGAGAGGTATTTGAAGCACTAGTATCTTTCGTCTTGTCAGCTTTTTTTTTTTTTGTAGGAGTACAGCGGGCGCCTCTACACGATCCAAGACAAAAGATAAGCAGATAAAAAAAAAGTGTTGCTTTATGTTACCAAACAATAATATGGAAAGGGTGAGGTTTTCTAAGCATCCAGATAAGTCTAAGGCATCCTGAACATCTGTACAAACAGCTGTAGGCATCGGGTCCCAAAGCGAATACATCCGTAGAGAAATGCGATACTCCGAGATCAGTATAAAAAAAATATTTTAAAAAATGATGAGGTTTTGAGGTCAACGTCAGACTTTTGAAGAACATGTGAAAGATTGGGATAAAGATCAGTTTAAAGAATGTTCATGTAAACCTTAGAGGTCTTTCTTTCTGTTTCACTCCTTTTCCAAACATGTTGTTTCAGTGTCTGTAGTTTTACATAAACCATCCCAGTCAATCCATACTGTAAATGGGAAAATGGGTTGAGCGAATCAGGCTGTTTTGTGCAACCAGACTACTTACGTCAGTTACCAAGTAAGCAAGCTTAGCTATAGCTTAGCTAAAATACGAAGGTGGCTAACATTAATTTATATGTTAATGTAAGATTGAACTCCGTCATCCTTACCCTGAACACCGTCACGTATCAACTCCTACATTTCTTTTGGGAAGTTAAACTACGCTAAAGTGATGCATAGCAGACAGCTAGCGGTTCCTGCAATGCAGCTGCCACTCAAATTGGCCACGCCCCTAATTATGCACAACTTTATGGTTTAACGTAATTTTACAGTAACTGATGAGTTACATGACATTCACGCCTGTGCAGGTGTCATGAATAGGAAATCTAGCTATGGAGTCAAGTTTGGCATTTAAACATGGAAGTCTATGGGGATTGACTCACTTTTGCAGCCAGCCCCCAGTGGACATTCGTGGAACTGCATGTTTTTGGCTAAATTTTTCAAAACCAGCGGTTGGCCCCTTTGCTTTTAAGATGCTCATGTTCGGGACAATATAAGACATTTCCCACAAGTCGCTTTTTCAACAAGTATTCTCACAAAAACAAGATTTGAGGGGATGAAAAAAAAGCTTTTAGTTTAAACTGATTTATTTTGTATATGTTGAAGGTTTTCGATTCATGATGACATCATTAGTGTTTAGTGATATAAAAGGTAAAACACAACTAAGAGCTAAAGAAGGCAAGGTTAGCTGTTAATGTTTAGTGATTGGCCACTAACCAACACGTCTTTAACCCAGTTCCTTATCAGTCACGTTTCAAATTGTATATCTCTAAGCAGGTGAAATGACAACTTTTACACAACATAACACTCATATATACACACACAATGGATCTGCTGCTTCTAAAAGCTGATACAAGTTACAGGCAGGAACGTCATTTTAAAACAGGTTTAAATTTAACACGGCTCTAGACTAAACACCTACTGTACATGTTTAGACTAAACGCTCAGTTCTAGAATAAACAGCTACAGGTTTAGACTAAACACCTACAGGTTTAAACTTGCTCACTAGTATAAAATCCTGGTTCGCTCAGTGTTTACTGGTTTTCAGGTTTTCATTCTGCGATTCGCAGCTTTTGAAACTCATCCAAAGGCACGCTAACTAACGCACCTGACGTAGCGAAGACATTTTCTCACTCCCCGTCCGTCCAAACGCTAAACTCTCCTCCTTATCAAATGTTACAGTCCAGACTTGGTTTGTTTACATACCTTTGGTCCATGATGTGTTCACATTTCAGTTAAACCGCACCAGAGTTCAAA